>CAIGQW010000302.1:11363082-11390601 GCA_903798125.1 Danio choprae | reverse complement strand
ATATATATATATATATATATATATATATATATATATATATACACACATATACACACATATATATACATATATATATACATATATATACATATACATACATATACATATATATATATACATACATACATACATACATACACACACATATATATACATAATAAAAATAAAAATCACAGCCTCTGACATCAGCTACTACTTCTCATGAAGTCTGGTTCTCACACGCAGCTTCTACCAACTGGCCTGTTGCACCTACACAACATCCTCCAGGTCACGACACCATTGTAGCCCAAATAACAATGATGCTACAGATCACATTCACTGTCGACAGCCACTAGTGTCTCTCTTGAGGTTAAATTAACTCCTCCTCCATTACATTCACCACCTTGAGCCTCACTCCCATCCAGGCCACAACACAAGTATAGCACCACTGACAAGGATGCTAAAAATCACAGTCTCCAAGTGCTAATCTTGAGGGCAAGTTTACTCTCACAGCTCCTGCTAGTAAGCCTCCATTACACTGAACCTCATTGAACCTCACTCTTCTGGGTCACGGCACCACTGCAACCCCTCCAGGTTTACTTTGTCCATGCCAAGTAAGATTCAAACTAATGTTTTCTGCATGGGAAACGGGTGCTAATAAGGATGATAAGGACTGCAGGCTCTACCTTTAGGCCAGAGGGATGAGGTGTACTCTCATGGCTACTACTAGCTAGCCGCCCTTACATACACTCCCTAAACTTATATCCCTTTTAACGATGCCAAAAGTGCATTCATGGAGAGCACCCCATCCGGGTCATGGCACCAGTATAACGCCTCTTGAGGCTAGGAGAGTTAGGTTTACTCGCACAGCTCCTATTAGCTGACCTTTGTAACACTCGCATAAACCCCACTCCCATTCAGGTCAAAACTCCAAAGTGAACCCTCCAGTTGTATTCTGCCCGCATCAAGCAGGATTTGAACCAAGGTCTTTGGCATGGTAGGCGGGTGTGCTAACAAGACACTAAATAAGTGAGTGAGATTTTTTTTGCACTAGCTGGCCTCTGTTACATGCGGAACACAAAAAGAGAAATGATTAATGTGTTAGCAGTGCTTCTCCACAAACTCGCAACGTACAAAACCTAAAGCTCTCAACTTCCAAAAAATACACAGAAACCATATTTTTCCCAGCGAGTTGTTTCTGCGTCTCTAAAATCAATAGGTTACAAGACTACTGGCCCGCTCTAATGTATGCTAGACCAAAACAGTGTTCTTGACTATCAGCTTGGCATAGTGTCAAACTGTGAGCCCTTTCGGGATGCTAGCTGTCATTGGCATAAACGCAACACAGATGCACAATCCTCAGCCTCTTCACCTCCAGAAGCACGATGAAGAACATCCCAGCATAAGCTTTCATTTCCCTTCAGCACAAAAGACATACTTCCAGAGGAATCACCACATCTGTCCCGCATTGCACAGTCAGTGCTCTCCATGAATGCACTTTTGGCATCGTTAAAAGGGATATTTCAGCTTGTTTCAACACCTTCCATTCAAAGGGGTGTTGAACTTAATCTGTGCCAACAATGAGGGAAAAAAAAAAAAAAGTAAAGTAACTCTATGGCAAACCTCCATTAACAACAACAAAATGCCAGTATATAGGTAATTCTTGGCAAAGCTATGTTATTTGACTGAGAGTGAGGCTGAGGTATCGCGTTTCATAGTTTATTGTGATAAATTAATATTTGGTAGCTGTACAGTATATATTATACAACCAAACATACCGATAAACCCAACATTCAGATGTCAGGATGATTTTTGTGACTGTTCGCTTAGACAAATGAAAAAATAACAATTAAAAAAATAAATTTACAGATCCACTTTCTCAAGGTCATTTTTATAGACTTTGTAAACTTGATTAGGATATGTTTTTAGTTTTATTAGTTGTGCTGTGTAAATCTAAGTTAAATGCTGTGACTAATTACGATTATGATTCTGAAGTTCATGTTCAGTAAAAACCTATCACATTTTAGACAGCTATAAAGCAGCAACACTATATTTTTTTTATCAGTGATGAAAAAATGCTTCAATTCTAATAGCATATTAAAATACGATTTCTAAAATTTCTGTCAAATATTTCATTTTAAACTATAATTAAAAAGTAATATTGCTAAATTATTGCTCTGCTTGTAATGCTCAGTTGGTGAGATTCTCAGTCCAGAAAGTTAAAGTTCAAAAATATTTTTAGCAGTAGTATACAATTATAGCTAGCTGCTCTTTTTTTAAATTATAGCTTTACTGTAGTTTAAATACTTAAAGTAAGAGTAAATATCTCGAAAAGTACAGTTTTAGTGCACTCTTACTACTCGTCGAAGCTCTGCTATTATCAACAGAGAACACAGTTATTCACAGAGGTAAAGACTACCTTCCCACAGATCGAAAAGAGAAACAGAATTGGGAGTCTTCTTCGTCTCAGATAGGTTTTCCTCCTGTAACTGCGCAGGCTAGATATCAAAGAGAAGTGAAATCCTGGGTGCTACAGGAGCTGGGGATGTTGATGTTAATTCCTGTGGTGTGAGCTAATCCTGCAAGTGCTGACATCCTTTTTCTTTATCAAACGCACCATGTGGCTTGTACACATGCCCAGAGAAAACTTCACCGTCAAAGTCTCTTCTTACCATGGCGCTTTATCATGTGGTATAGAAGGCAATGAAGACATAAATGTCATCTGAATCCAAAATGACTTCAATCTTGATAAAAACCAAGTAGCATCACCAAACGGCAAAAGAATAAAAATAATAATGGCTGTTTTCTGACAGGTTTTCGGTCACTCCCTCTGCATGCCACTGGTCAGTTAAACTAACAGCCCCATCAACTCAGACTACTGGAATTTAAGAGGTTTATATAATAAAAAAACTATTAAATTTAACACTTCAAATTATGTTCTAAAACAAATTTTACACACATTTTATCCCACTATGTCTAAGGAGCCACACAAAGTAAAGGCAAGTCACAATCCTGATGAAAAATGAGGGAGAAGCAGCAATTCAACCTCATACAGAGCATTGCTGCCTTCGCTACGGCTGGGGACACTCGAATTTGGACGTCAAGATTAAAAGGAGAAGAAAAAAAAGAGAAGGAAATGGAGAGAGAAGACTGAATATAAAAGACGAACAGGTTATGGCTATAAAAGAAGAGAAAAGAGGAGATTTAGATAAAAACTGCAATAAACTGCAATAAATAAATGTATTTTTTTCTTGTCTACAGTAAAATGTAATCATAATTAACAATTACAACAATAAACAATGAATGCTACACAATCAGTTAATTAGTTTTTGTAAATAAAGTGACAAATAATGTAATCTATCAAAGCCAACTAACAATTTACAGTAAAAAAAAAAAAAAAAAAAAAAGAGAGATTTTTAATCAGTTTATATGCTAAAATATTTGGATATTGTACTGGGAAACAAGATAAACATGCAGGTTAATAACATTGTTTGCAGTAAAAGGGACAGGAAACAGAAATGAAATGCAGAAGAACTGAAAACAAAGAAAAATGAAACAAAAGTGAACAAGAGACCCCTTTTCAGGAAGTATCACCCCTCCTTTGCTTTAATGAGGTTAACTGTAAAAGCATGTGCAGGATACCTTTATGCACAACAATGTAAAAGGTTGCCAGCCATCACATCAAGGAACCCTCCAGTTCTGTACAGATCAAGTGTAAAATTACAATTGCACCTTAATGAACGGCATATTCATTGCATACATGCTAATTAAGAGCTTTCAGATACAACTCTTGCTGTGATAAGCATCTGCTTTTGTACACCGACAGATTGTTCGATCCTCTGAGCTACATATTGCTTTTGTTCCAAGAGAGGAAAAGCAGACAGAAGAGCGTCTGCGGATTGGAAAAGTGTGCTGGTTCTGCCGGAGCGGGGCCTGTCGCCACAGTGTCAGTGTTCCAGGTGGAGTGTGGGAGGAAAGGCTGGTGTTCTGGCTTTTGTAACGGGCACCGTCTCCACAGGCTGACGTGAGCGCGCTAATCGCTTTAGCTGATCCCGCTCAACTGTGTGTGAGGCAGATGTTTGTCAGGCCACAGCACTGCTCAGCGTTCACACTGCACTAAGCAAGATTAACTGCCACCTTTATTTATTTATTTATTTCCCTCCTTGCC
The DNA here is from genome assembly GCA_903798125.1 of Danio choprae. NCBI lineage: Eukaryota > Metazoa > Chordata > Actinopteri > Cypriniformes > Danionidae > Danio > Danio choprae. The sequence continues at coordinate 11,386,454 of CAIGQW010000302.1, read as the reverse complement.
CCCAATTCTTAATCTCGGACTAAACTCAAAGCGCAGTGAATGGAAGAGTACAACGAATAATTTTTTTTTACAATCCTATTTGCTGAAATAATAAAGGAAAAACTCCACGATGGTGTTATCAAGACTACAAAAATTGTGTGAGACTGATGACGACAACCAGAGGAGTGAATAACGTCAAATTTACTCTCAGCCCCATAGACGCTGCGTTACAAACACCTCGCATAAGCGGTAATTAGTTTTTTGTAATTTGATGCAAAGATGATATAATACATACATAAATGCATATAAATGTTCATATATTTTCTTAAAAATCTAAATATTAAAAACTTTCAAGGATTTAAGATTATGATGACGGTTAAACGCATCATAACAGGCTTGTGAAAAGTGTCCATTAATTCTCATGCAGCCAAAGTATCAGAAATGACCAGTAGTAGAGAGCAGCCTTAGACCTAGGACACACCAAGCCGATGCCAAACAACTAGCACCAATGAAACCCAACTGTGTTATCACTTTACGTTGGATTGTATCTGGACCCAAAAAAACTGCATGTGAACACACCAGATGGACAAAAGCTGAATGAGATGAGAGCCGTGTACAGCGCCTGTGCAAGGGGATGTGTCTTTCTGCACCGTGGGGGGTAGTAATCTGTTTTCTTATTCCACAAAGGGAAATCAAACTTCCGATGCAAAGAGACAAAGCATAAACAAACAAAGCAGCATTCAGTACCATTATCACAGTAATTGTCACTCACCACAGAGGGATTCACTTGTGCAAATTTGTCTGATAATCCAATAATCCATATCGTTTGCAAATATTTGAAAAATGTAGCAAAATTACAGTCCGCCTCTTTCCCGATTCACACGGGGCTTCAGCGTCAATGCTTGACAGAGGGCTTGTCTGAAGTTGGGGCTGACGCAATCGTCATAGCAGCGTCAGCCAATGAAATTAGTCCGCAATCGGCTAGTGTCTGAGCTGGTGTATTTGCATAAAGTGATCTGATTGGCTGTTGGTGCTTGAAAAGTTGAGAAATTCCGAACTTTTGCAGCGAGCAACGCCGGTGAAGCGGCGCCGACGGATCCACAATGCAGTTCGGCAACGCCTGACGTCACCCATTCAAAGTGAATGGGAAGCGTTGACGTTGAGGCCCCGTGTGAATGGGGCGTTTGTGATCCTTCTTGACTTGAATTGTTTACTTGCTACGTCACTTCACTACGTCACACTTGTGCTCTGATTTGTTGCTAAATAACCAGTCAGAGTATTCTCTTCAAGTGATTTGACATGCTGAACCAGGCCAGTGTGATTTGACGCTAACCCTACGAGAGGCGAAGTGTGGAACACACCAAACTAATTAGCCAGACCGACAGTCGACCACTGGAAAAAAAAAAAAGTATCTTTACAGAAAACATAAAAATTCAGACAACAAATGTGTTTATAAATTCTGATTATATTATTCTGAGAAAGCTTTGCTCCCAGTAAATGCAGTCAGAGACAATGGTCACTAGGGGAGTGCAATCTGAAAGCATTTTTTCACGTTTGCAGAAAAAGGCTTATTAAAACCAAGTTACTGAGTACTCCTTTTTTTACATTTTCTGGGTTGGCAGATGCACCAGGGACACAATTATAGCACTTAAACATGTCAAAAATCTGAGTTTCCTGATATCCTCTTTTAATAATTGTGCAAGGCAGATGGTGAAACTTTCAGAGAAACCGGTTTGCCTCCATGAATTTCCAAGAGCGACATTGAGCAGAAGAGCCAAGCACGCAAAAAGACAAATGTTTACGAAACAGCAACAAGGCCTCTCCATCATATCGATGCGTAACTCTTTGAGGTCGTTGAAATATTTTCCTGGTGTGAGCCAAAAAAATAAGAAACATTTGAAGTGAGAAACCCAAGCCCTTGTCATTTGATCCATTTCCCCTCTCTTTCTTCTCTGTTGTTCCATTATGCAGGTGCTGGAGGCCTGAGGGTACAAGGCATCCGCAGGACGGGGCCGTGTGCAGATGCAGCTACCCTGCGCATAAACACTACCAGACGTCCATCCAGCCTAGCTCTGCACTGACTATATTACTCACAGGCTTCCAATTTGGCCAAATCAAGCCAGCATGTTCCCCTCATGCTCTCATGAAAAGGCATAATCACACAGGATATGTAAACATCTCACAGCTTATGGCAGAGAATGAGAATGACCCGCTGCCAATACAGAGGACGGTGTGCAAAGGTCAAATATTATCCAGATGTTACGCACTTTGTTCTAAGCTGCTTGATGCTGTTACCGTTTGCTGATTTGTCATGCGTTTTGAGACAAAGGGGGTTATTTACATATGCTCATGGTAACCATATGAAATCTCCTTATCAACATTTTTGCGTCAATACTAGAGGTATACTAGGGGTCAAACAAGATTTACTTTTAATACTCAAAGCTAATATCAAGATGACGTACACGGATTGCACAAATCATCATAGTGCATCACAAGTGACAAATAAAGAGATGTGCTGTGCTTAAACCTGAACTGTTACATGAACTGTTTCCATGTATTTGTTAGGATAACACTTGACCAAATCACAAGCGAACAAACAAATGAAAAAATGAAGATGACGAAATAAATAAACATTATATACATTACATAAAGAATATGTATTTTCTTTTAAAGGGTGAGTTACAAAAATATTACAAAAGTATTAACCTTATTTCATATTCATAGCAGTTTTTCAAATTAAATATTATCAATTATGGTTCTAAAATACAAAAAATGAACAACATTTTATATAAATCGATATAATTTATATTTATATAAATAATGCTTTTCTTTTCTTTCATATTTTTCAAACAGGCATAGCAGCTCTCAAACAATGTGATGAACTGTCAAAGCAAATAAATAAACAAACAAAGCAAATGTCCAAAAGTAAGTAAAAATTAATAAACCAGTCAATTTATTAAGCGCAATAAAATTAAAGGCCACGTTTGATCCTTACTGATGAGGTCCTCAGTATGATATAGAACATAATAAGCACATGAATGACATTCTTAAAAAAGCAACATATCAGATTTAAAAGCATCCCGACCTGTGTGTTCTGGAGGTGGGGTGTAACGTCAGCAGCCCCCCCTCCCCCTCCCCTCCCTGCATATAGTCCGTGGGGAAGGTCCCTCTGCGAGCTCCAGTCCACACTAGGGTCCACCGCACCTGCGAACAAAGAAAAAGACACGTTACACCTTCAGCTTGAAATTAGAGTATCCTCCCAGGGCCGCTCTCCAAACCAGAGTAATTCACTTCACACGCACACCCCTGACGATCTGACATTTCCCGCTCTACTGATGTGTCCCGCACAGGTCTGGTAAGGCATGTTTTGTTTGTGTTGCGCTGGGGAGTTTTCAGCGAGAGTGACATCAAAACGCAGCCACCCTGGGGTGTCTGGGAGTAGAGTCCTGCTATAAACTGCGTCCTTCTGAAAGGTTACCACAGAGCCGCTTTGTCGCTCCTAATCCAAAATTCATTACATATAACAGTTACCGTGCTTTAATACGATACGTTTCCTGAACGGCTGGGCGAGCTCCTTCACAGTTCGTTGAGAGGTAAGGACATAGTGAAACAGGGGGTAAAAAAGGCACAGCGATACTTTGTGTTCTTGCGAAAGCGCCATAAACATGTAGAGCGTTATCTGTCAACACCAAATCTAATTTACCGACCTCACAAGTGATCGCACGATGCCAGTTAAGCCAATTAAGTGGCGATTAACCCTGTATAAGTGATAGGGGTGGAGAATCTTTGGTTTCTTGGCATGGACGTCCACTCTGTGACAGGGAACCGGTGCTGGTTTTTGAGTGACAGTGACGGGAAGGTCATACTGTAATGCGCGGCATGAATGTGCAAGTGATAATGACAGGCTCCTCTCATCGTACCAGGCTCGGATATCTGCTAACTGGATTGGATGGCCGATCACCACATCTCGATGAGCATGAAACACATGTTCTAAGCTGCTGAAATCAGGATCAGCGGATGGCGATGTGCAGCGTTGCCCCAAACACAGGAACACAGAGTCTCCGTTGTGCTGGTCAAATTGCAAAAAGTAAGACCTATGGAGAAGAGCCAAGCTTCTAACTTCAAGCAACTCTTTCCAAACTGTTTTTTGGACCTCATATTAACCAAATGGAATCCACATCATCATTATTGACAGATCATTGACACATCATTTGGACTTTTCAGACACTGAAGAAGTGGTTTGGTTGAGGACACTAAATACCGGTGTAAGCAAGTTCGAAAATTGTTGAGCCTGTCCACTTCTAGAGGTAGTTGAAAATGTATTTGATTTAATTGCTTTTGTAATATAAATGCTCCTATGGTTGAATGTAAAAGATGCATTCAAGTGCAGGTTAAGACGAGGGCTGCGTCTGAAATCACCTACTCCTCAGCATTTGAATTTATTTGTACTACTTGACCCTTAGAAAAGTACGTTCTATACATTATGAATGTGAGTAGTATGAATTGAACTCAGACGTACTACATCTGCCATGATCAAGAGACCTACCTGCGTCAGTTGCATCACTTCACTTTCATTCATGAATGCTCTTGCGGGGCATCATAGAATAGCGTAGAGTGCATCAGATGCGCACTTCAGAATCTCGCCAAAAGTAGTAGGTCATCCCGGTACTCGTATTCTGTTTTTCAAGTTGTATGAATTCGGACATACTACTTGGCTCGCATACTGTTTTTAGCGTACTATATAGTATGGCAGTATGAGATTTCGGAGGCAGCCTAGATGGAGATGTTAATGTGTATGGCTGACCACTTGTGAATGGATTACAAAATATGCTTGTTAACAGGTGGACAAAAAAAATCATTGTATTAATGAGTTTTATGTGTCACCCTGGTTCTCCCTTCAAAAACCCAAGAGGATTTTTGTATCAGATTATCACCGAAATAATGCGATGAACAAAATGTTAAGCAAACTACATCATGTTCACATGACTACTACTTCTGGCAACTTTCAGTCATTTCAAAAATTTCAATTTAAATCAAAAAGTGTATTTTTTCCCCCCAAATTTTTTCTTTGTCACACAACTCTTCAGTGTTATAGCATTCATTGTCCTTGACAACCTCTGTAGCCTTATTAAGGCATATTAAGCAACTTGCTTTTTCAGGCATATAAAAAAGTATGAATCATGAGGGATATTAGTAATGTATTTTATGTTTTAGAAAATAATGTGAAAATGTCTCTAGTTTGTGCTAATCACAGGCATTTAACCAAAAATCCATTAAAAAAAATAAATAAACAATGACTATAATATGTTATTTTAAGTGCTAAAATGCCAACCAGATACTGTAGAAACATGACGATAACAACTTTGAACACTATAGCAATCAAAAAGCACCACAGTTAAACCATACAATGCTCTGACAAACAAGAAGCAACTTAAGGAAGTAATCAAATTCAGATAGTAACTTCAATAGATTTAAGTAATCCTTTTTCTGTGGGTGTGAGTGAACTAACATCGATATGAATGATCAGAGTGAGGATTTTACTTTAGCATCTACTTTAGTCTTTGTGCAAGTGGAACAATTGACCGTTTTACAGAAACGCAATTAGAGGCTGTGAAATGAGTACATGCTTCATTCCAGGAGAGGAAGATTGCCATTTCTGCATATTTGAATCCACTAGAAGGCAATCACTGAAATATGCAAACATTCATGAGAAAATAAATGTAGTGGAAAATTTGGTGCATATCTGCAATCAACTTTCACATGCAGATCTAGAAAGAGAAAATGGAGCTAAGGCAAATCAAACCGATATTGAGTATCAACTGTTTCTCAGAGAGGTTTCCAAAATAAAAAAACTCAAAATACTCAAAAAAAGAAATGCGTTTTAAAACGAGAGGGATTATTGGAAGTGTCAATGCTCTTGCTAACACAGAGCAAACATCTGCATGTGCTTTTAAAAAAAAAGTGTCGATGCTCTGTGATTACGGTTTATAAAGTGCTAAAATGAATCCCTTTTCATTTCCAAATATTGTAAGTGCTTCTCAACTGCTTAAAGGTCTGTGTTAACAGTCATGGACAACAATGGAAATAGACATTATTAAATGCATATATAATAAAAATACAATAATGTACAAAATTTGAATTTCACATAATAATAATAATAATAATAAGTTGCATCAAACAGCTCTTAGCAATAATTATATACTTGTATAACAAAATACGAAAATATGTGTGCATTCATATATTATATAATACTGAAATTATGTTTGTTTATATATTCACATATATTATATAACATTGAAATGATTACTATTACCTTTTTAATTCAGATGTGATTCCCTTGACTTTATATGAACATTCATGCTAAAAATATGTCCTTTAACGCTGCACAATCCCATTTATTTGCCTTTAAAACATGACCCCTCTCCAACCCCTAAAACCCACAGCATGTAATAGTCCTAAAATTCTGAATTAATTCTAAAAACACTTGTCAGTCACATAACATACCCACAATTCAATTTAAACAGACTACTAAGTGTTGAGTCATGACATGCAGAAAGAAAGAATAAGAAACAAAATCAATGTAGCCAGCAGTGCAAACAGTTGATAATTGCGAATGGAAGTGGGGGGTGGGAGTGTAAACATCATTTGTTAAGGTGAAATAGTACAGTTTCCTCACTACAGACACGAGTCGGGTGGCAGAACCCTGCCAAAAGCAATAATTGATCATTTACATGCAAATAGAGATGGTAAAAAATGGGTTCAATCTAAAAAAAAAGTGAGCATTTTGAAGTGCCGCATCACACAGGCATCCAGTAAAATCAATTCACACTCTGAAGAAACCGTTTTCCTCAGCACGAGATAATGTACCACACTATGTGTTGTCAGATACTTATCAGTGGAAAATTAGCTGAGGAATACTATCCCCCACCCAAAAACAAACAGGTCAAGCGTTCCACCTCGCTCCCAAATCAGTGATATCATCAACTGGAGCTCCAGAGTAAAATGTCAACAATTGAAACAATTTGGCCACTTCCCTCCAATTGGACATTTCTAAAACGTCGTAGGGATATAGCAGACAGCAAATGTTGCATTTAAGAGCGAAATGAGTCCTGTTGCGTAGGCACTCTGCAGCTCACACTTTAAAGACATTTAGTGCTGTAGTAGAATGTGCCAGATCATCAGGGATGATCTGATTAAAACATGCTAGTTTTTTTTCCAGAGATCCCTTTAAAACGCCAGACAGATGTCAAAGAATTTCCACCTCAGAGGTTTAACAAAAATGTGTCATTTAACTAAAAGCTGAAGAATGTCATTTATTTAGCACTAGAACTGAGCCAGTCATTTTGAAGTTATTATTTAATAATTTTGTTCAAATAAAACCCATATAACTTTAACCTGAATTTTACTATATGTGTGTAGATTTCATTTAAAAATGTAATTTTATTGAAGTAACAAAACACAAAAGAGTTCTAGGTCTTTCTACCTTGAATGGTCATAATGATCAAATTGACTGCAAATATTTTAGCATCTGCTGCTTTTTCAAGTGCCTTTGAATGCGTGCCTTATGCATTTAACAAAAACACAACTTTTTGATAGCAAAAACATAACTAGAGTTCAGAAATGCCTTCAAAAAACATTTCCCTGATTGCCAGACAAACTAAGGTACGCACCTTAGCAGGCAGTCTAGTAACTCATACTCAATTATAGGCTATTTTTAAAAAAAGAAGGATATATATTTAGGGTAATGACTTCAGAAAATATGACGATAGACAATCAAAGCTTAATTCTATTGAGAGCAATCTCAATAAAAGCTTTGAATGTAAATATGTATAAATATATAATATAATATATTTTTATTAATTACAGTCTTATATGAAAGGTCAGAATGAACATATGGCCATTTTAGTAGTTCCAGCGTTAAACATTTTACCTAGCCTAATATGCAAACAAAGACACTCATGTTCATCAACCAATTAAAGAGTGGGATAGTGTCAAGGAAACTTGTTAGAAAACAGTCATTATTTGTTCAGTAATGCAAATATAAAATTCTTTGCCATTAATAAAGCAGACAACCGTTCTCCTCTACTAAAATCCCCTTTGGCTTAAATATCGGTACAGAAGACCAGAGTCTGAATAAAAAAGGGCTGTTTGCATTAAAAGCATAACTGTGCAGAAACACATTCATTGCACAGGCCAGATGTTCACGCCATTTAGAGAAAGGCCATTCCAGATTCAATGTGGCTCTCATAGGAACCCTTTAAAGACAAGCATTTAAAGACAAGCATTAAAAGAGAGAACATTTCTTTTTTGCTTAAGATGCTGCTGTTGCTATTATTGATGCTAATGCTATTATTACAAATATTCAGAATATTCCATGAGGTGAATTCTAAAATGGATAATATTACTTCAAATGTTTGTCTGTGTCTATTAAGTCCATCTATCAGGTCTTTTTGTTATGGTCTTGACTGTAAGTCATGTTCATAGTAAAGTGACCTACATCTGTCATCATTGTGAACAGATCATCGCTCTAAAAAGGAGATGCACAATGTCACGCACATAATCCACACATCAGAATAAAAAAATATTTTACAACTAAAATTATTCAAATGGTTCTGCAAATAATAAAACAACAATTTAAAAATCCTGTCATTTTGTGTACATTTCTATTTGTGGATGGCAGTGGTGGCTAATAGTGAGTTCCCACAGTTTTACCACATTATCATTTAGTGGAAACTGTGGTTACAGTTGTAAATTGTTATAAAGGCATATAAGCATATATTTGCAGGACAGTCTGTTAAGTCAACTGAAAACAATATCTGGAAAAATGCTGTTAAATTTACTATCACTGCCTGGTTACATTTCCAGAATATTCTTCCCAAAACTACATCAATCAAATGAAGAGACAACTTCAGAGTACTAAATCAGAGCTTCTCAAACTGTGGTATACATAAAGTACCACGGCATGCACATCATTTACTAAGAATAAGCATTTTACTCATTGTGACCACAAGTTTTTTTTAACACACAGCTTTTTTTTAACAGCTAAATCAACCAATTGAAGAACAGCCATATGGACAGCATTTGTGTTTTTATATTGGTCTGTTATTATCTAGTTTGACAATCTTGGGTATTCGCTGACTTTTAAATGTTGAATATTGAAAAATTGAAAAACAAATATAAATATATATATATATTTGAGCAGAAAGAGAAGCCTTTTGAGCAGAAAGAAAGCCAAATGACTTGGGTAAATGTTCATTTGGAGTGAGCTTTAAATACAGAAATATTCATCAAATAACGTAGATATTGACTATGGTTTTTATGACTGTGATTTTAATTAGCTCAAATCTGAAAATTAAAGGAAAAACTGGTGGTATTACGATGTTCTGATTTGATCGAATGTGCTGTTCTTGGCATGAAAAAGTGGACCATTTCTTTTACTTGTCAAAAAGTACCTCAGAACTCCAACGTCTCTCATCCATTTAGACATCATGTACATACTGAGTCAAATGTCAGAGATTCAAGCTGCGAATTCAAAGCAAACATGACGGGAATTTCAAAATAGGACTCCATTTTAGCTTCTCCATTCTCTCAGCTCCATTTAGCCCTGTCACATTCACATTCTGTTTACCGCTACTGTAATTAACAGAGGCATCTCTCTCTCACTGAGACTCCGCATAGCGGTAAAGGTACATTATGCAGCGTTTTGCTATGCTAATCCAGGTAATTTGCTTCATGCTGAGCATACTTCCCCAGTGTCTTGATTAACGATTCATTTTCCTGCATTAGTAACCTGATCAAGATATGACACGCGGCATCTCGTATGTTAGTTCTTCGAAAGAACACTCTTCTTGAAAGCATTAGTTTGCTTGTAGATTGTTCAGTTCCCTGCAAATCTGTCCATTCGGGATGCCATTCTGCAAAGCCTGTATAAGCTTCTTTAAAGCAGATTGAAATGAGTGACTGGGCAAGTCCTCCAAAACTGTCTTTAGCCTGTTTTTTGGGGGATAACAGTCAAACACACATGGCCTAAATATAAACTGAAACACAGTCAGATGAAACAGAACTAGTGTCTGGATATGAACTGATGATGAACTCTAAATTGAACTCTTGATCATACAGTGGGTGGAAAAATACCTGCATGACATACTACATTTTCTGAAGTGTGAAAACAGCTTTCCTTGACTTGGGAATAGAGAGACCATTATATTTGAAAGTTGTAGTATACCATCTGTCAAAATTTACTTTCTGAAATGTAATTAAATTAATTTATGGTTTGTTTGTAAGGTTCGTTTTTTTATTGTGGTATTTGAAAGTTCTCTTTAAGGCTGCATTTGCTTGATTAATAATGATGAAATAATATTGCATTCATTCATGCTGAAAACTGGACTGACACAGTTTCAATTTACTAGAACTTCTATGTTAAGCTGCTTTGACACAAGCTACACTGTAAAAGTGCTATAGAAATAAAGATGAATTGAATTGAATGTATACACTAAACATTAAGGGTTCATTTACACCTGCCTCATTTAGTTCAGATGAATCATACTTGAGTTTGTTTTTCTGTTTGGCGTGTTTCTGATTTTGGCTGGTGTGAGTGCAACAATCATACTCTAATGTACATGCACTAAAAGTGGACCAAACAAGTGTACCTGAAACCTGTAAAAAGACGTGGTCTTGATATGCTTTCAAACAAACACTGGAGTGAATTGTTTGTGATGAGAACATGATCCAAACAAACCCAACTGCAAATGTATTACTTGTTTCTGGTTGCATGCAAACTATTTAATATATGATATCGTCTCTCTACACTGATAAGCATTGAGTTGTCTGCTGGTTTTCTTCCTCCGTTTACTTTATTTGTGAGCATTAATTCTGACCATTCTCAGATTCCATGATTAGTATTAATAGTAGTAGTAGTAGTAGTAGTAATATTAGTGGTAGTAGTAGTATGAATGGCCAAAAGCATTTTCGGTGAACAATTCTTACAATTATCATTTTTATTAGTGTGAAAAACTTTTCCACTATAAACCCTTTGTTGAATGAAAGGTTCTATTGATGTCAATGATTCTTTGTGAAACCACTTATGCCAATAAAGAATATAAAATGTTAAGTAAAACTGAACTTTTACTCAACAACAATGCTGCCAACAACAATCATCCACCAACAGTCAAACTGAGTACATGTGCACACCTTTTTTTGATTCATGCTAAATCTAAATCTTGAATCTTTATTTCTTGCCTTTTGTATAGACTGTGTTTAACTGTTAATAGTACATTGTTTTGGAGTATGTCGTTGTATTTTGCACCGTCTGGAGCCAGCACCTAAGTTTTTCAATCATTAAGGATGTGACAACAAAAGTGATTTGACTTGATTTAAAAGCAATGCCTTTATTTTTAAAAGTGCAAAAAGTAATGACATTTTAAATAGAAATCTTTGGTGACAGCTTATAAATGCTTTTTATACTTCTTTTAATTATACTTTAAAACACACAAGAGGAATTTGAACGTATCCAACAGCTCTGCTCATTCACGTGAGCGTCTTTATGAATACCACTCAAGGGGGATGTCGGAGGTCTTATCAAGGGCAGAGTGACTGATGATGATAGCAGCAGCCCCTTATTACGTCAACTGACACTAAAGACATAAAGCGCATTGAGCTATTATATGGAATCGCTAAAGCAATAGTTCGTCCTACGCTCACTGCACAGAAGAGGAACAAGAAGCGAGAGAAAACAAAGTCTGAAATCTTTAAGGTGGAATTTGTCATATTCTCCATGAGGCTTGATGATCTCTTGCTCGGTATGCCGGAATACTGATCCGTCTAAGTGGAATCATGCTGTTTGATTCGTTCATTTGTATGCCTGTCAAAGGGAACGCTGGAAATATCTCATTTTCCTCTGAGCCAATACCTCATCCGTCAATGGGAACAAAAGGTCAGACACATTACAGTGGTCTGACTGAGTGTGTTCAAACCCAACCGCTGCTTGTCTGAGATGAACAATAACATCCCCTCAAACGGTAAATATAATTCATTTCAGGGTCTAAATGGAAGCATGTCACCACAGGAGGAAGAACAGAGCGCTTAGAAAATTAAAACGTTCTATAAAAGACCCTAAAACACTTACAATTCAAATTATTTCAACAATATGAACTAAATTCTCATTAGTCACCCCTATAAGAACAACAGCTATACTCTTCAATGATTCTATTATTCAGAAAAGTTACTTTCACAGACAAAGTAGTTTGCTTTATTAAAGGGATAGTTCATTCAAAAATTTATTCCTACACTTATTTCAAACCAATCTGCTTTTGTTCTGTTTCTGTTGCGCACAAAAAAAAAGATATTTGAAGAATGATGGAAAAACACAGCTGTTGACTTCCATAATCCAACATTCCATGTTTCCAACATTCCAAAATATCATTTGTGTTCAACAGAAAAAAGGAATTCATAGGTTTATGGGAAGTAACTTGAGAGAGAGTTGGGCCCAATCCCAGTTTTATCCCTTATCCCTTCCACTTACCCCTACCCCATGGTTCAGTTGTTCATGTGTAGGGGTAGGGATGTCCCAATTCTATTTTGCTTGGAGGTAAAGGGGAAGGGGAAAGGGCCATATAGCCCTTCAAATGAAGATTTTTAGGACCACACCATAAACGAAGGGCTATCAGAGATTTCCCTGAATACACCAGCTACAATATGGCTGAAAAACCAAGCAAGGAGACCCACAAATGTAAAAAAGGGGATTAATGAGGATTTTTACTACAAACAAGCATCTGCTTTATTGCATTCATAACATGATCTTCTATTAAATGTAAAAAAAAAAAGCTAGATTTTTGCAAACAATAGTGCCCTGTGATAACCGCTGCAAAATATTCCACAACATATTTCAAAATGATACCGTTACCAGATGATGACTTGACAGAATAGGCCAGTCTGTCAGAAATGTGTGGTGGCAGGGAATTAGCTTTTTACAGCATGTCTGGTATAAGGTTAATATTGTTTTCTTGTGGTTACATCCATGAATATGATCACTGTGTAAATACACACTACAGTTTCGTGCTTCTCGCAACACAATCTACCAGTCGTAATAGGGACGCCTGAGAAAACCCGTAGGCTCATACTCTTTCCAGCTAAAAACGAACAGCATTTGTCCAAATATAGTAAAAAAAAAAAACAACTTTGCGAGCTAGTAATCGGTAAAACAATCGGGAAAAAAAGTTCTTCGATTATTTGGTCTGCTTAAATCCTACTTCTTATTTAAATCTTTCTTACAATTGTCAGAGAAGTAGAAGATGAGATTTGCCTTCATTCAATCAACAACCAAAAAATGTTCTCTACTCCACCGCACTCATGTCAAAATATGGACAAAAATGTTACTTTATTGGCAACTTAAACAAATATACAAATTTTTTTTTTTTTCGTGACTTTGAAAGTGTAAAGTTGTGCAAAATAGATGAGCCAAATTATTCAGCTCTCATAGAGATCTACGAAAACAACCGAAAATGCTATCGGTACTGAAAAATCACTTAAAAACATTAATTTCCCACTAACATTTGAGCATTGTTGAGAGTGTACTTAACAGGCTTGGGATTATAACCAGTGTCAAGGATTACTGCGGTTTTAAAAAGTCAAGGTTTTAAAACCGCAAATTTTTTCTGTTGTAAAAACAGAACTGTGGTCAATATATATTAGAAACGTATACTGGCCCATGCCTAGTACTTAAACACCACTCACTGGCCATTGTTTTCACATGCTCAACAGAAATGACTGTGATTGGCCCTGAAGGTCATCGGTTCACTATTCCTCACCATTGTTTACCAAGCGCAAACAAATATATAGTCAACCACAGATTTTTTTTTGTTGTTGTTATGCACAATTCTTTAAATAATTGCGATTTTCAGGCCCCAAAAATACAGCTGTTATTTTAATCTCAAATACTTTTTTGATGATACTGTGCATTTATAAGATTTTGTAAAAAAAAAAAAAAGGGAAATTCTACTTTTCAAATATTCATAGGAAATCCATTCACTAATATGAATTGAATTTTTCAAAACAACATATAATGAACGTGTAGGACAAACAGATTCACTAGAACAGACCATCTAATACTCCATTCAGTATAAGAAAGAGAACAGTTTGAAAGAAAGAAAACAAAACCAAAAGTGATATTTCAACCAACTGGTAAAAAAAAAAAAAAAATAAGCAGTTTGTTACTTGAAAACCTAACCTACTTTAAAAGTCTGTAGATCACTGTCAGACTACTGAGAAATACATTTAGGGTAGCTGTATCCTTTGTTAGTTGTGCTTTTGGACAAAACAGACAACGTAGCGAATGAAATGCTCCATTTTCTCGGTTGACGGACAGAGCCGAATCCCTCGTGTGCTCTTGACAGCCCAGTGGATCCCAGTGATGATGCAAGCCCAGACCTCAGGCCGAACTACAGTGAGTCACGGAGCAGAGCAGGCTGTTCGGATCACAAAAGCCCGTCTATTATTACACCACACATGTCACAACTCCCAGTGGCCCCCCAAGAGCCTGACATACACACACCAAAACAGCTGCAGACACTTATACATAAACATCACCCACTGAGACAAGACAGAGATAAAAAAGAGCACACTTATATGGATACATAGACAACTCAAAGCACTTCTGGATAACAATTTCCATTGTGCGCCCTCTCATTTACTATAAAAAGCTGCAACCGAAGAAGAGACTGTTTTCACAGTTTTTTTTACAAAAGGTGCACACTAACCCACACTAACACGAGGAGAACATGCAAACTCCACACAGAAATGCCAACTGACCCAGCCAACCCCGCAAAAGTAACCCATGTACTACATTTTGAATCTTCTAAAGACAAAATGATTCCTTCAAATGAACAAAAAATACCAAAATTTACACCATTCATTCAAAAAAATGCTGTCGCTGGATCACTGAACTTTGATTCACAAAATGAATCAGTGCAAACCGGATGAACTGGTTGACTGAAATTAACTAGCTCAAAAGAATGATTCATTTGTTCACTGATCTGTTTTTTTGAGTGCAACCTCCTGACTCAATGATCCAGTCACAACGGTTCTCAAATTAAGCGCTCACTGGAATGGAAAATGATCAGTGAATAATGACTCTTGAACATATTCTTGAACAGCTCACCTTTTGTGTTGCACAGAAAACAAGTAAATGACAGGATGATTGGTTTAACACAAACACACCTCCATTGGTCTCCATACAGATATATACATAAATAGAAGCACTGCACAACACTTATTTACTATAAAAAGCTGCAACTGAAGAGACACAGTTTTCACAGTTTTTTCTATAAAAGATAGTAATTTGCTACAATGGATGATCCAGGTTCAACAATACATTGAATATCAAATAGTTTCCTTCAGAAGGTTATTTTAGCATTAGTTACATACTATCCTTTATTAATATTTGTTTAATTTCCATAATTTTCATTTTAAGTTTTAGTAATCTGATTATGTAACTTTTTATTTTATGCCTGAATATTCCTAGCTTCATTCTAATTTCAGTTTTAGCTTTAGTGAACTCAGCACTTAAAGGGATAGTTCACCCAAACTATTATTTATTATTATTATTATTATTATTATTATTATTATTATTATTATTAACTATTATTTATTATTATCACTATTATATACCCTCAAAAGCTTCCTAGCATTTATGAGTTACACTATTCTGTTGAACCAAAAAAAGAAGATATTGTAAAGAAAGCTAAAAACCTGTAACCATTTACTTCCACAGATACTATGGAAGTCAAGGTTGCCTAGCTTTCCTCAGGTTATCATTTGTGTTGATATTAATAGAAGAAAAAAAGACAAACAGGTTCGAAACAATTAGGATTTAATTCAAATGTTTTGAGGAACTATCCCTTTTTAAAAAAATACTTTTAAAAGTGTAAATTGACTAATCAAATTTCATTTTAATAAATGTTTTAATATAATATTTAATCAAATTATAATATTTATTCTTTATACTCCTTGTCATGTTCTTCTATCACGCATTATAATTGTTTTTCGCTTTATTTTTATATTTCCCGATTAAGTTTTAATGTCAAGTTTTAGCAATTAATATTATTTAGCAAATATAACCTTTCTGCAATTGAGTGCTACAAGCAGGGTTACAAACCACTCTCTCCTCTCTGTTTGCACCAGACACTTTCTTATAAACTCATTAATATCTTTCAATTTCTATTGTGCTTCACGCAGATGAGTGGGCTTTACAAACCACCTGTAAATGACACTCTTTTTCTCTCTATGCAGCAGACACCTTATTTTATGTACCTCAATCTCTTAAAAACATTGTACAATTCTGAGTGTGCTCCACAGAGGTGAGTTTGCTGAGACTCAGAGGTGAGTCTGTGTCGATTTTAAGTGCTTCTTTTACTCTCGCTTGTAAGTCGCTTTGGATAATAGCGTCTGCTAAATGAATAAATGTAAATTAATATTTCTACAAAAGAAAAACGAATGAGTAAATAATGACAGGACTGTTCCTTTAACACAAACATGCCTGCATCGCTCCCTATGAGACACACAAAGAGTAAAAGGCGCAGAAGCACACACGCGCAGGTGCTCGGCAGTGAAGTGAAGGTGACTGGACGAGAGCAGGGCGGCTCTGACGGAGCTGAAAAATGAATGCAGCAAGCGGGCGGCGCTTCAGGGCCACTTTCCAGCACTAAAGACCAACAAGATCAATTACCGAGTGGAGATGTTTCTCAGCGCCACAGTGAGCGGCACCTTAATGAGAGAGGTTTCCATTACCTCCATAAATGGCCTAAGAGAGACACACTGATGAAGCAAGAGCCGTAATAGCCTTTCTCTCTTTTCCTCCCTAATGACACTGCAAGTGGATTACGCTGCCAATCCAGCCATCCGCCGTGTTTATCATTTATGTAAATAACGTCAGCGTTGTGGCTGAAAGCGGAGCATGGAGGAGAAGAGGGTGTGGCCTCTATTGCTTTTTCGTGAGGTGCAGGAATATTATCAGCTCCTTTAGACAGATGCCTACATTTCAAGTAAAGCTGCTTTAAGTGGCTGTGTGTGTCTGTGTATGTGTGTGTGTACGCCAGTTTGTGTGTTCTCACTTTATATTCAGGTGAGAGTAAACGCCTTCCACTTCTGCATCAGACAGGTTTTTCTAATATGCACCATCTGACTGAAGAGGGATAAAAAAAACACATCAGCAGAAATATACACAAGTGGTAATAATCCTCTGCCCCCAACACTTGTGCTGTGCAATAAGCAAACTGAGCTTATCAGGAGCAACCACCACTCCTTTTAATAGCCACCGTGATGCAGTCCTTTCAGGACTTTCAAGAGTGTCTCTCTCATGCCCCTCTCTCGTTTTCATAAATGGTACATTTTAGAAAAGAAAAAAAGTCTCTGAAAATTACAATGTTTTGGAAATAAAATAAGATCCATCAGATATAATTAGACTCAGCATATTATTGTGGTTCAATATATTTGAAAAAAATATTAAAAGATAGTTCATCCACAAAAAATTTAATTTTCCTGACCATTTACTCATATGAATTTCTTTCTTTTGTTGAACGCAAAATATTCTGAAAAAGGTTGGAAACGTGCAGCTATTGACATTTATACCAGGAAGAAAAATACTGTTGAAGTCAATGGCTGCTGCTTTCCAGCATTCTTTATAATATATTCTTTTGTGTTCAACAAAAACTCAGACAAGTGGAGAAAGTGTAGATGATGACATTCATTTTTAGGTGAACGATCTGTTTAAAAGGAATTAAAGGGATTATCATTTACTCACCCTGCACTTCAATGCCTGTATGAGTTTCTTTACAATTACAACTCATTAATTCAGGAAATATCACTGCAATTACTATTTTGTCAGGAGTAACTCATGAAACATGACAAATGTACAATTAAAACTGAT
Organism: Danio choprae; assembly: GCA_903798125.1. Classification (NCBI taxonomy): domain Eukaryota; kingdom Metazoa; phylum Chordata; class Actinopteri; order Cypriniformes; family Danionidae; genus Danio; species Danio choprae. The sequence continues at coordinate 11,368,555 of CAIGQW010000302.1, read as the reverse complement.
TGATTACAATAGAAAACTAAATGCACAATTTTTAAAGCTAATAAATATATACAGATAACATTGTTCAATAATTTTTATTCATACTTGTATACATTTTTAGTAAATAGTTTGAAGTTAATTAATGTTAAATGGAAGATTTGAATCTACCTTCATTATAAAATATAGTAACTAAATAACACTTCATTACCAACATTAGATATTTACATTAGTCATCAAGAACTATGAATAACACTTGTTTAGCATTTAATAAAAATTGAATATTAATTCACATGAACATGAATCCATGTAAATGTGAATATGAATGGTAATTTCAACACTTAGTTAACTAACATTAGTGAACAGACACAAACAACAACTGAAAAAGAAATGTAGTTTTCTTAAAGGCATTTTGTGTTTACTTACGTGCTAACAAATGCTAACAAATAATATCTTATGATAAGCTGTTATCAAAAGTACATCAACGTCATTTTTATTTGATGCACCACCAAGTCTTATTACAGATGAAGGCTGTATACCAAAGTATTTGGACAGTCTCATTATTTGGGCACACAAGTGCATTAATGCACTTCCTCTTGTCTGTTTTACAGGCTCCACTGAATTACTCCTGCAGTGGTTCGATTTGTGAGGTTGTTTATCAGGCAAAACACAATGTGCTTTGTGTGCAACTGCGCCAGGAGACTCAGAGTGTCAATGATGCAGGGCTGCATTACCAATTCAAAAAACGAAAACCTAATAAACTTCGCCGCTGTCAGATGCAACTCCTTGACATACTGAGCAGCAAGCAGACTACCGGCTATATGATTCAGATGACCTTATGCAATCATGACCCATAGGAAACATCACAGATGAGTGAATCACAGAACAACAGCATAATCATTTTGCATTTGCTGTATATCACAGGCAAAAACATCCGAGCACAAGCTGAGGAAGTTTACATACAAAACCTTCATCTAATCTAAGCAGCCCGGAAAATAAGACACTTTAAATGCTGCACTTATGCTGTTGACATCGTGTTTTGCACACAAATTAAAATTTCATTTTGTCATGTTTTGCATATGCACACATCCCAGACTTCATTAGCAGGCTACATCGGCTCCTCTCAAAAGGCCAAACATCCCATTTCAAGACTTCCACGATGCGCCTCTGGTGTTACAAATGAATCGCCATCTTCTAATCTAAACACTGGCCATTCAGATGTGCTTGTTACCAAAGCGGGAGGAAAGAGATTATGTAAATATTAGCTGTTGACATAAGAGTGTGACTATATTTCAGCAAACTGACAAGCTGAGCTGATGAGGAACAGGCGATAACAAAATCAGCCATGGACGCTAATGTCAACTGATGTAAACTGTCCCTCTCCTCCTCCTCCTCCTGCCAAAAGCTACAGTTCAACCCATCAACAACAGGCCCGTCATAATCGAGAAGAAGTATTAATCCAACAATGTACATGCACAATGTAACACACACACACACACACACATGGATTGTTTGTAAAAGTTTGCAAAACTATGTAGACTTATTTTAGTAAAGCTTAGAAAACTGTGCCTTGAGTGCCTCCACTGGGAACGAACAACTTTTCTGCATATATAATGACTGAAATACCGACCACCTCAAAAGACGGTCTTGTATATGTGTTTATATAAATTCAGTTTAAATTTGTAATTTTTGCTGCTAGAGAGCGAATATCCACAACAAACAAAGGCATTGTTTGAGGAAAGTCTTCAATCATGGGAGTTGTCATCTTCATTACATTCCAAGCGACTCCTGAAGAAATCATGTTCATGGATGAGCTAACAAGTTCAAGACATTTAATCATGGTAGTGTGAAGCACAGTAAGACTGAAAGCCATCAAACAAGCAATTCTGATGAGCGACTAGCGCCACACGGCATGAAACGGCAGAGCTTTTATTATGATGTTATTCCAGTCCTGTTCATGTGGAGAAGCACTATTTTAACATGCTAAATACATTTTAAAAGTTCTGTTATAATGTAGCTCTGTGCGGTCAAATAAAACTTCTTGAGTGTTTTTACTGTTTTCTATAAATTTCATACCGGAAATGGAGGGTTTATAACATTAGCATGGCTACACAGGACATGGACGAGACACTAGTTAAAATTGCTTATTTCTCTGGATTTGAACATTCTTCAAAAAATTTGGGATAATATTATTACATACTGAAAAATCATAGTCGGCAAAGTGTATAAAACTGTGTTCTGTGATTTAGATATTTAAGTTAAACAAATCATACATAGTTCATATTAGTTTCTGAAAGAATTTTCCATATATTCTGAATGACAAAAACATTCATCTGAGAAGTTTTATGATGAATAGAACATCATCACTGAATGAACTATGCCTAAAACTACAGCAAAAGTGGGCTGTTCAATCATGCAGAGTGACGTTAAATCAGGGTTACAGCATGGACTCTCCTACTGCTTACCATTCCTTCCCTTAAAGCCAAAGTGGAGGTCCCTACGGCACTGGAAATCAGTGTGTGTGCCAGAGTCACTCCAGCTCTGCCTGACAGACACGCACGGCACTGCGCATCCAGATAACTTTGACGTGAAATTCAAGCTTGTTAGTATACATCAGCCAGCCACTGCGCTCACTGCAGCTCAATATCCAAAGCGCAAGTCTCACTGCCATTCCACGCTAAAGGCCAAACAGAAGCAAACCTCGTTGCGCTCTTCGGCGGAATGTTCTAGATTCTGCCCCAAGGCCACTCAGGACATTATCATGAGAACTCACAGGAAAGGCCATTGTGTTTACAAGAGGCAATTTCCTCCTTCAAATCCTTTTGTGCTTCCCTGTTAATGCAAATGGACCGGACGCCGCGCGTCTCAGCGAATGGATGACTCCGACTTTTAACACCAGGGATCCGCACGGCACAAAAACCACTTACGCGATAGCGGTGCATGATTTATCTTTGAAAATTTAAAAGCCCTCTTGGTCTTGCAGGAGATCCTGGAAGCTCCTCATGGACACGAGAGCAAACAAATGGAAACATCAACATGTGCTGCAACCAGCTTCTCAACCTCTTGGCGAGGTAAAGGTCAAACTGTCAGTATATCGCCTGAGGAAAATGAAAGCGTTGAACACAGGCTGATATTGCCCTACAGTAAATCATGCGTTAGGCCGGAGTGCTTAGTCACATCATGAACACATTTCAAATAATGATTACATGCTCTCTGAAATACTTGATTCTGATTAGTCACTCGTAACATTCGTGGTCAAATCCTTTCTGTAATGACCACTACTCTGTATAATTGGCTGCTGCCCCTAGCAACCAATTTAGTACGTAGTTAGACTAGTTTTGCTGCTCTCCACACACTCTTTGGCCTTCAATAAAAGACTAATTTTACCTTAAACCAGCTAAATAAGCTTCACAATGAGACCCTGATCAACCTTGTCATGACAACAACCGACATTATACATACTCCAGAGTTTGGTCAACTTTTCAGATTTCATGGATTAATTTAAATGTTATGTTTTCCCACAATTGTATTATTTTTTTATTAAAAGCAAATGTTACAGTTAGACCCACTGCCAATATGCTGATGATTATGTTGATTATCTGTTCGTCTTTCAAACACCAAATGGTCAATTTTACCCAATGACAGAGATCCAGTGTCTATGTTCCCAACAGACAGTTCTGTCTAAGAGCTGCCTAATAATTAATCAACACTTTACTCTTGTAACATGAAACGCTAGTAACAAGAAAACTAAGACGAGTGCGAGAACTCCCAGCATGAGCAAAATTAACTCATTTAAATCAGGAGAATCATGACAAACCACTAATGCATCTGACGGACGTAAATCAAATTGAGAATTCAACTGATATTTAATGTGCCACCAAAATACAGAAAGTGCTTTGAATTATTGATAAGCAGGGAGCAGGACGATTTTAAACAGCTCTGCTCCTGCTATCAATCATTCATGCTCTTCCCAGCGAAAACACTTCACTCCCTCAAGTGTCGGATCTCACTTAAAGGTGGAGGGCCTACGCTCCGATATCTCACTTCAATTGAAGGATTAAAACAAACCAGACAATTTGAACGCATCACCCCTAAACAAAGTCTGTATAGCAGTGGATAGAACAGATCACTAGGTCATGGATTAAAAAAAAAAAACATTCAGCAAGGACTAACAAACTCATCTTGCATATTTTTACCAATTAGTCATTCACAGCTGCACTGGGAAACATTTACCAGTACACCTAATTGCAAACTGACTATATTAGAATTAGCCTGGCAAATATTTTCTATTAGGTCATGCCTACGGTGAGCATAATCAAACTTGCACCCACTCAGACTAATGGAATACAGAGTATCTCTGTGCAAGTCCTTTGGTGCCAATCGTCCAATTAGTGTCTGGAAACAAGTGCTTTCTGCCCTGGCATGATAATATCAAAGGCTGGCAGGACAGTACCTGCCATCATGGGAGCTGGTAATTGTCATCAGGAGTCATTGAAACCTTCTACAAGCATCTGTGTGTTCCTCTATCATCAAAAACAAGAAGTGCAATGATCTGTAAGAAAGGCACTGCTGATTAGGGGTGCGATTGATCATAAGTGATACGTGCTCCATACAGACCCTGTTCCACAGTTTGGGACATTTGTGATGCAGGAAACAATTGTAAAAATGTAACGATAACCTGCACAAAGCGCCTCAGCATGCAAGCCCTGAAATGACGGAAGTATGAAATAAAATCAGGTAAGAATTTGTATCTGGGGGAGTGCATCTAATACAATTAGTTAGAAATGTAAACAATAACAAACAAATTACAAAACAAGCGCTTAAATTGAATGCAGCTGTCAAACAAACAACAAAAGATTGAAAGTCACATGCTGCTCTTGACAGAAAAACCTTAAGTAATAAATGGGGCCAAATAATCTTTAAAAAAAAAGACCAAGAACTGAAAATGCCATTATTTGTTATAGAGATCTTGAGATCTTACTATTTTAACACAACTTGGTTTATTTTGGCAATATTAGCACACTAATTGTGAAGTACAAATAATAGTCTGAAGGCCTTCACAAATCACAGAAACAGAATTTAGCAGTAGTACAGTACCGATTTATTTTTTATTCTTTATTATTTATTAAAGATGCATTAAACTGATCAAAATGACAGTTGATGAAATTATATAATGTAAAATAATGCTTGAAATAAACGCTTCTTTCTGAACTTTTACATTTCCACTAAAATATTTAACAGCACAAATGTTTTTAACAACATTCGAATAAGATTATTTAATCAGCACAATTAGAATGACTTCTGAGGGATCATGTCACACTAAAGACTAGATTAATGATGATTTCCCATCACGGGAACAAATTACAATTTAAAATATATTAAAATAGAAAAGAGCTGTAAAAAAAACCTTAACATTATTTCACAAGATTACTAAATTTACTTTAATTAAATACGGTCTTGGTTAGACAAATCTTTTTCACAATTTAATACAGTGTGA
>CAIGQW010000302.1:11268166-11315145 GCA_903798125.1 Danio choprae | reverse complement strand
CAAATGCACCAAAGACCTTTTTAATTCACTCCTAAACTGTCAAAGCTGTATATTCAGCATCATCATTTCAGTCTTCAGTGTCACACGATCCTTTAGAAATCCTTCTAATACAGTGCTCAAGAAACATTAATTGTCCATCAGTTAAAATGTCAACAGTGTTTTTAAAAGAGTCCTTGCTTAACAGAACAAACGTTTAAAATAGAAATCTGTTGTAACATTATAAAAGTGCTTACAATTTCCATAAGAAACCTAATTAAAATGTCTTTGCTCAACAAAACATAAATAAAGCATATAAATAAAGATAAACTGGGCCAAATGCACCAAAGACCTCCATAAGTCACATCTTTTAAAAAAATGAATACACTTCAGGTCTACTAAAGCAATGTAGTAAATCTGCAGTGGTGTATCCAGTGACGTATGTGTGCTGAGATTGAGCTTTGACCCTTGTAGATTTCAGTGACAAATGCAACAATGAAACCAGGCCCTGCTCCAGACTAAATCCATCCACATGCTGCACAAGGACCAAGACAGCAAGTACTTTAATGGGAAACAAAATACCCTTACTTGCTGTATGAACGTCTACAGCAATTAAAGATTCCAAGTAATAATGGCGCGTGCACAGAGAAAAGCAAAGCAGGTCACGGGTAGAACATGTATCACCCGAATTACAGCTGCTGAGGCCCGACAGAGAACATCCTCAGACCAAATGAAGAAGGTAGAAACATGAGGAAAGATCCACATCACTTTTATACTTGGAGCCAGTATCAATATAGAGCAAAGTACATTTACCACTTTGATTCTAAAGCTGGTTGAATAGACTGAGAACGCCACTATGACATTTGGTTTCTAGATTGGTTTAGCTGAATCTCTCTAGACACAGCCAGAGGCCCTAATGGTATGAAACGCTCCTGCCCTTTTGATAAATGTCAGCAGCTCTTTCCACTTTTAAAGTGGTCTTCTGGAGGTGACCTGGTCTCCTAACAGATAATAATATCCATATTCACAGGCACGTTTAATATGCAGAAAGTTCAAAACTGTTTTAGATGATTCCGAGAGTGCAGTGGCTTCATATTATACTGTATTTTGGATATTTATACATCAAGAAAGCAAGTCTGTTACTAGTGAGTGTCATGGGGTTAAGTCCTCTTTTTTTGGCTAATTACATTTACAGCCCGTAGCTAAGATTTCTCTTCTGCACTTTTGGGGTTTTGTTTGTGCAATACTTACGCAATTCTATTTCAGCATAGTAGAAGTAATGTTGATTGGGGGTTAAAAGAAGAAAAGAACATTTGAATATTCTGGGATATTTATTATGTAAATTAATGCACTTTAATTAACTAAAAACTTTTTAAACTACACAGCCAGTTCAACTTTAGTATTGTTAAAAGCTTCAGCGGAATCCTCTGTGACACAGTGCTGCACAAATATTTTTGTTCACCTTTTTATATATTAAAAGCTGACAATAAATTGCATTAAGTGCTTTTAAGTAACTAAAACTGTATTATTTTTAATTCTCTATTGACTCTTTTTTTAAATTTTGTCCTGTAGACCTATTTATTAATAACAACGAAGAGCAGTAAACAATGAGCCAATCTATTCAAAATTAACCAAAATTAAGTACCACCCTGCATTTGTTCTTGTTTGAGATTGTTTCACTTGAAAATATGTCACAATAGAGAGGAAAGCATTATCAAAACTGCAGTGCTCAATAGATAATGTGCAAATTAGATTATATCATATATATTTACTTTCTGGGCGGCGCGGTGGGTAGCGCTGTTGCCTCACAGCAAAAAGGTCACTGGTTCAAGCCTCGGCTGGGTCAGTTAACATTTCTGTGTGAAGTTTGCATGTTCTCCCTGTGTTTGTGTGGGTTTCCTCTGGGTGCTCCGGTTTCCCCTACAACTCCAAAGACGTGCGGTATAGGTGAACTGGGTAAGCTAAACTGTCTGTAGTGTATGTGTGTGAATGGGAGTATATGGGTGTTTCCCAGTGATGGGTTGCAACTGGAAAGGTATCTGCTGCGTAAAACATATGCTGGATAAGTTGGTGGTTCATTGGCTGTGGTGACCCCAGATTAATAACGGGACTAAGCCAAAAAGAAAATGAATGAATCAATATTTACTTTCTGCTTTTCTTTTAAAATGGTTTGATAGTTGTGGCTGTGCATATAATTTGTCTAACACAGTTTTACAAAAAATATCTATGTTGCTAGATGGACACACTGTACCAGCAGGAAAAATTACCCATGTTACCATATGGCAGTACTGTATCTCAATAAAACAATAATTGCATGTCTTCATGAGGAACATTTCTAAATAGTGGATGTGTTTACAATATTAATATTGTACTCACCGAGTAGTACAAGTAGTACAGTAATGGTACGTGTTAAGTGTTTTAAAAAGAATAACACAAAAGGGAACAAAGGTTGAGAAATAAATTGTGCAACAGCATGTTTTGATGATCTCCTATGTGGACTATATGAAACAAGTCAACTAGCTCATTGGAGTGGTAGCAAAAAGTCTCCCTAAAATCTGTTGATACTTTAATTTGGTGGTTTCCAAAGCAGACATTCTATGCATTATAAAAGTGAAGCGAAAATGTCCCATGAATGGCTGCTGTCATCTTAGTTTAGTGGACATCATCTGGAGCCTGAGTCAGTGCATTGCAACAGTGATCATGTGTGGAGGATAAAATATCACACAGCCATGACAATACACCACATTTTGCAACAAAAAGGCAATGCTGTGCATTTCCCTAAAAATAACTGTACATCCATGTTCATCAGCCGATCAAAACCAAGCAACAGTCCCATAGAATAACCATATATACATAACATAAATAATGCATCAATACTTTTTAGAACAACCCTTTCTTTCTTTTTACTTCAAAGCAATTGTAGTAAGTATTATTATATAATATTATTAATATTTGAGTTGTTTTGTTGTTACTTGAGATATTGAATTGCAAACCGTACATATTCATTCATTCATTCATTCATTCATTTTCATTTCGGCTTAGTCCCTTTATTAATCTGGGGTTGCCACAGCGGAATGAACCGCCAACTTATCCAGCATATGTTTTATGCAGCGGATGCCCTTCCAGCTGCAACCCATCTCTGGGAAACATCCATACACACCCATTCACACTCATACAGTATGGACAATTTAGTCTACCCAATTCACCTGTACCGCATGTCTTTGGACTTGTGGGGGAAACTGGAGCACCTGGAGGAAACCCACGCCAACACGGGGAGAACATGCAAACTCCACACAGAAACGGCAACTGGCCCAGCCGAGGCTCGAACCAGCGACCTTCTTGCTGTGAGGCAAACGTGCTACCCACGGCGCCACTGTGAGGCCCCGTACATATTAGGAAGAATAATTGTAAAACATAATGCATCCCATAGATGATGTAAATATGTCTCTACAAGGGATTAGAATTCACAGTGATTCTCACCACACAAAGCAAATGAAACTTCATTACACGCAGGTAAGTGTGCTTGACAAACTACTTGTAGGAGACACAATCATTTCCCCTCCATATGCACCAGACACTTTCACCAAACACTCCATATTTCTGGAAAATATTTGCAATTCTGAGTGTGCTTCAAGCAGATGAGTGTATGTATATATAAACTTAGACTTGTCATTGCATCCATATATTGCTGCTTTTTGAAGTGCTTCTTTTATCCTCATTTGTAAGCTGCTATGGAAGAAAGCATCTGCTAAATGAAAAATGTAAATTACATGACAAATCTGCCAGAATACATTTTAACATATAAAGATAGCTCATGAAGTTTAGTTGTCCCCATTACCGTTTTTCCCAATAGCATTTTTAACTTGTTGACTGTGACCTTCTCTCCCCGATTTAATACCCAAAAGCTCCATTCTCAGCATCTCAGTGACTGTTTTCAAAATAGCTCTGCATCGTTTGCGAGTAGATTAGCTAACTTGCTCTGATATTCCTAGGAGTTATCAATCTACTTAGCGCTAATCAAATTCAGCAAGGACCTAAATTAGTCCTAAAGAGGGCAAACACACTTCTGTGTACATCCGCACTTCATCATTTGTAACTCCTTTATTTTGCATCCTGGAAAGAAAAGCAGACAGAGACTAATTTGCAGGCGGTCATAACGGGACAGTGACGGATACGAACGCTCTGTGGCTGAAGAACAAAGCCATGTTAGCACAGCCACCTCTTACACACAAACACAGCCAATCAATCAGGCCAGTGGGATGGCGAGTTTTTCTTCTCTGACTAAAAGAATATGTCTGTGTTATATGCTAATACAGCCAAGGGTGAGCGTACATGTGCAGAGTTGAAGCTTTAAATCAGGTGTCTGTCTATGGCTCTTTCCTCTGTTTGCAGCTCGGAGGCAGAGGAGCCTGTGTTGGCACGTATTGAACGGTTTGATTCAGGCTGAGGTCTCCAGGGCCCCGGTCTGATCCATTACCCGCTCTTCCAGCACACAGCAGAGGACAGGAGGCTCGGAGTGAACTGATGCCGTCTTACACGCTTCTGACTGCTTTTCTTTAACAACAAATCACCCTCAGGGCTCTAAGAGACTCTCAGTTGCTTTACCATAACTTCAAGAGGCTGAAATAGAGACGCTTTCAAGAGGAAGAAATACATTAGACAAATAGAAGCACACGACCCTGAGTTTCTATTCTTATTTGTGGTTTAGACTTACAATAGTAAATGTTCTGGTTGATGACTGTTACTGGAATTACTTTGAAGAGTACTAAGAAAAGTGTCAGTGATTCATGGTCTACCTGTATTTTACATTCATTCATTCATTTTCATTTAGGCTTAGTCCCTTTATTAATCTGGGGTCGCCACAGCGGAATGAACCGCCAACTTATCCAGCATATGTTTTACACAGCGGATGCCCTTCCAGCTGCAACCCATCTCTGGGAAACATCCATACACACCCATTCACACTCGTACACTACGGACAATTTAGTCTACCCAATTCACCTGTACCGCATGTCTTTGGACTTGTGGGGGAAACCGGAGCACCCGGAGGAAACCCACGCCAACACAGGGAGAACATGCAAACTCCACACAGAAACGCCAACTGACCCAGCCGAGGCTCGAACCAGCGACTTCTTGCTGTGAGGCGAACGTGCTACCCACTGCGCCACTGTGAGGCCCTTATTTTACATTTGGTGCATTTTAAAGTTCAAGAAAGTGTTTGTAAATCTAACATAAAATATGCTGGTGTAATTTTCTGCTGCATCACAAGACATACATACACATCTTATATATATATAAATTTGTATGTATACTTGTATATAAAACTTGTATGCAAAATAAAAAATGTTGATTTATTGTAACATACATCAATATATTATGCATTTATATGAAAACTAATAGCTGTTCAAATTTAAATTAATACTTTTAATCAGCAAGAAAGTTCAATTTAAGTCTATGGCAATTAAGACAGTTATTATGTTATAAATATTTCTATTTCAAATGAATGCAGTTCATTTTAAACTCCTAGTTTATCAAATATATGTTTCTAAAAAAATATTAAAGAAAAGAATTGGCTTATTACAATGATTTTTGAAGAAGCGTGGTATATGAATTAACACTACTAGCTACTACTAAATGACATTATTTCACAATATTACTGTAAAGAACTTTCCCAGTGCTGGGTTGCGGCTGGAAGGGCATCTGCTGCATAAAACATATGCTGGTCATTCAGTGGGTCATTCTGCTGTGGCAACCTCTGATAAATCAGGGCCTAAGCTGATGGAAAATGAATAAATGAATACTGTAAAAATTACTACTAATAATGAATCTGTATATTATTGGTTAATACTAAACATCAACATAACATACCAGAAATTATGTTAAATTGCTAAAAGTTTTTAAATACTTCTAAAGTATATTACAAAAAAAAACTACAATGATGTTGAATTATGCAATTAATTGTGTGATAATTTATGAGATGTTGTTATTTTAATGTATGCATGTGTAAAACATACTCTTTTATTCATGCTTTGCCAAGGGCCATGTAATGTGGTCTGGAATAATCCTCATTGTTCATTCACGAACACACCTCGGCCATGAATGACATTGAGATTAGTTAAACATAATGATCACACAACAAGGTTTTTTCTCAAAAGTACAACTGTGTAGGCAAGATTGCATTATCAGTTGCTGGCTTTTGGTGCATGGAAGATACATAAATATTAGGAATTACAGTGTTAATTAGAAAAATTAGAAAAAAAAAATTCTGATTAAAAAATGATACTGTGTAAATAAAAAGGAACTAAGTCAGAAGTATCACATATTCATTCATTCATTCAATTTCTTTTCGGCTTAGTCCCTTTATTAATCTGGGGTCACCACAGCAGAATGAACTGCCAACTTATCCAGCATATGTTTTACACAGCGGATGCCCTTCCAGCCGCAACCCATCCAGCCGCACCAACATCCATACACACTCACTCATTCACACACACACACACACACACACACACACACACACACTATGGCCAATTTAGCTTACCCAATTCACCTGTACCGCATGTCTTTGGACTTGTGGGGGAAACCGGAGCACCCGGGGAAAACCCACACAAACACGGGGAGAACATGCAAACTCCACACAGAAATGCCAACTGACCCAGCCGAGGCTCGAACCAGCGACCTTCTTGCTGTGAGGCGATTGTGCTATCCACTGCGCCACTGCGTCGCCATCACATATTCAATAATACAATATGTTGCTAATAATGAGCATGCATGATGTCATCATGGGCAGTTCAAAATACTGTGATTAATTCATTATTATTTAAATACAAACCCACTAGAGCGCACTGTCTAGATTTTGCGAAACATAAAATATGTTGCTCTGAGTACATTTCATTGCAAATTTCAGGTTACAAATCCACTAGAGGGTGCTGTTCACATTTTTTGTGAAAGGTAAAATATGTTACTCTGGATACATTGAGGATGGCGTATACATTTTTTGCTAAACTTAAAATATGTTGCTCCAGTTATGTTTCATTGCACATTTCAGATGACAAATCCATTAGAGGGTGCTGTCAACATTTTTATGAAACATAAAATATGTTCCTCCGAGTACAACCAATATGGTTTTCAAAATGCGACCACAAAGTTTTACTTTAAAGTACGCATGTAATAAAAACTAACCATATTGATTTTGTTATCTCACACTGCTAGTTTTGTGGTGAACAATTCATCTGTGCAAATCATTAAGAAAAAAAATTGTTTGCCCTTGTAATAGATATTTGAAATCTGAAAATGCACTTCCTGTTTGTTTTCAGTTAAATTTTCAGATTACGTCTGTCTGAGGTATTGGGCGTGGTTAGCATACTTGACCACGTCCCTCCAACTGTCAGCTTTGACAGCGCTATAACAACAAACAGAAATGGTGAGGAGGAGGTGTCTGTTAGGTTGTAATAACTCTCCTGAAACCCTTTTCCTGATCTTTCTGAATGAAATGCCTACTTTATTACATCCAATCAACTCACAGTAAAAAAAAAACAAGCCACGCCCACTGTTTTCTCATTTAATATTCCATTTCTCGATGAATTACGTCACAATTTTGCGGAACCGTGCTTCACCAGACTCAATCCCGGATGTTTTGCATCACAAGTACAACACCGTACAAAGTGAACTACCAAACAAACTGACCACAGCAGAAAAGTTGTCCAGATAAGCAGGTCAGACAAACACATCACGATAAAAGCCTCAGCAATTATCACAACAAAAACATTTGATAGCAGAGCTCCTCCTTGCAGTCTGGTGAGATCTGTAGGCCGTGTGGGGAATCAGAGGGTCTTCGCAGCTCAACCTGATACAGCACTTCTCAGTTCTACAGTTTGGCAGGGTCTCGAGTGAACATCTGCTTCTACTAGTGAGCTCAGAAAGACTCCGGTGTTTCAGGATGCACGCACTCAATTTCTCGCACCCTCTGTTCTCTCCTTGGCAACTGGGTGATAATAATATAATTCTGACACATTTTTCACGTCTGTTTTCCATTACTGCAAACTGACTGATGTCTGGAGGTAGTTTTATGTATGTTTTATTTCAGATTCTAGATAGAGATCTCAATTTATCATGTTTCATACTCATCTTAGGTTAGGGAATGTGTTGAAGCAGACGGGAAGCAGAGTAAAATACTTTCAGTGTGATTTACAACTATAACCTGTAGCATTAAAGGGATAGTTTTATTTACGCACTATAGACCATTTTAATACAGTTCCTACTTGTAGTCAAACTATTTCAGAACTGTAACGAGGTGATTCAATCATAACTAATGCTGACACAGCTGTCATTGAAACATGTATCAATATGTGGAGCTTTCTGGATTCTTAGAAGCTATGGAAATTAAAAATCTAAAACAGGAAATACTTGAGGACCATTGTTATTGTTTACATCCCTCAAAATGGTCTGTTTACTCACCCTCAAGTGGTACCAAACATTTATGTGTTTGTTTCTTCTCTTGAACACAAAAGAAAATATTTTGGAGAAAGTTGAAAACCTGATATCAACTACTATTGATGTCAATGGTTACAAGGTTCTAACATGTTTCTAAAATAGCTCTCGTGTTTAACAGAAGAAAGAAACTTGCAATGGTTTGAAACAAGTAAAGGATGTTTTCATTTTTGAGTAAACTATACCTTTAAAAGAATAGAAAAAGTAACACAATAAGTAATATTCTTGTATTTTTCATTTTATTTATTCATTCATTTTCTTTTCGGCTTAGTCCCTTTATTAATCAGTGGTCGCCACAGCGGAATGAACCGCCAACTTATCCAGCACATGTTTTTCACAGTGGATGCCTTTCCAGCTGCAATCCATTACTGGGAAACACCCATACACTCTCATTCACACACATACACTACGGACAATTTAGCTTACCCAATTCACCTATAGCGCATGTCTTTAAACTGTGGGGGAAACCGGAGTACCCGGAGGAAACCCACGCAAACACAGGGGAGAATATGCAAACTCCACACAGAAATGCCAACTGACCCAGCTGAGGCTCGAACCAGCGACCTTCTTGCTGTGGGGCGATCGAGCTACCCACTGCGCCACCGTGACGCCCCCATTTTTTATCTGCTTACTATTTAGTAATGGAAAATAATAGGGTTTTTTCACATTATGTTTTGTTTTATTAATTATGTAAACAAACTATACTTTAAAGAGTTGTGTCCTCTAAGGACAAATGCATAACAGTTTTAAAATTGGTACGCATTGAACGGGTTAAAGTCAGCAAGTATGAAGATTTGATATGAGATGAACTGTTAAAAGTTACTGTTTAGAGTCTGCTAATCCTTATGTTTTTATTTTTGGTTGACAAATACCAATAATTATCTCCACATTTTACTTTGATAGTCACATAAATAAACATATTAAAGAAATCTGATATCTAAAAGATTTTTTAAAAAGACAAAATTCCAAACATATTTGTCAGATTTGTTTTTAAATGCTACTCAAATATCAAAATATCTCTTTATCTGACACATATCCCTAAATTAGGTGTCCTTAAATATCCTAAAATAACTAAACAGTGAAAATAAATGTGACAGGTTCAGTCAGACTCTTAGTTTAGCCAGTCAAAAGACTTTGCTTTGATGCACTTTCTTTCTGTCAGTTACTTAGATGCTTTTCAGACAGAAAAGAAAAAAGAGAGTTAAAACAATTTATTCAAGTAAAGTGACATATTTGGTTTCACAGACAGCTTTCAGTTTGTTGGGTAAGATTTTTTTTGCCACTGTTGCTTTTGCCAACTCTGAATTGAACCAATGGATCAAGGATTGATCGGTAAGAAAGGGAAATCATCAAGCAATATTTAAATTTGTCAAAGACAAGATGCTCTATTTTGGTGTCCAGATCAATTAAATGAAATGTCAAATAAATATCGTTAAAAAAATAATAATAATAATAAAAATAAATAAATAAATAAATAAATAAACATTCAAATGAAAAAAGCTAAAATATTGGTGAAATACTGCAAAACTGTCATTAAGTGTAATGGTACAGACTTGGATTTAATGATTATATCTTTAAATATGCTTAAAATACCCAGAGCAAAAAAAAAGAGTTGTGTTCTTGGCATGTTTAAATAAGTGTTGGCTGTGTTTTAAAGTTTTTTAAAGGGTCATTCAGTGTAAGATCAAGAAGGCATTTTAAAATCATATTTGGGAGTTTGTTTATTGCACACTGAAGACCATGTGGGGCTGCAGCAAAGTACATTTGTTGCTCTTTAATATTTGATCATTTTGTTGTGGTGTGAAAGTTACAAAACCACATGTCATGTTTGTGTGGGGAGTAAGATGTGGAGTGTCAACTTTTGCTGCAAGTTCAAGTCCACTGTTTGCTAAACCCCTTCTCTTTTATTTTTTCTCCCAATGACAGATCGTAAAGTTGAATATAATAACATATTTCAATAAAATATTTGAAAAGTGTAAATAAAGTTCCTAATGGATATTTAATAAGAAGTGTTTATGGTTAGAGTTAAGGGCAGTTGAAAGGCAATATCCATTTGATGTTTTCATTTACATCCAGTATGTTGCATACAGTGTTATTTCACACTTACAGATATTTGATTGAATAAAATATGCAAATTTGGCATGCTGTTCGGGGAGAGGGCTCTGAGCTCAGAAAGACACCCTAACTCATGTTATTCCAGTCTCATCTCATGAGTAATCGTCTGTTTAGTGGCTAGTGAATTCACACGAGTGCAGTCGTACAAAAAAAATGTAGGATTTTTAAAAGGAGGCATGGCACCAAACTCAACCAAAACCCACCCCTAAACCCAACTCTCATTGGGAGATGAGCAAATCATACTAAAATGTATGAATGAGATGGTATAAATTCATATTATGAGTAACAAATTCATGGATACTTCCCTTGTCAGAAGAGAGATAGAGATAGGGGTCCGAGCGCAGTGTCTAACGGCCTCATAATGCTCCCACCACTCCGAATTAAGCAGGAATCGGGTTTAAAGGTGTGGAGTTGGGTGGTGGAGGGATGCTAAAAGTCAAGAGAAAACAGAGGTAGGACATGCTTGGTTAATTATAGGAGTTTGGTCTTAATCTGGTTAGATAATGGAATGATTGTCAACAATGAGTTAGCCTTGTCAAAACATCTATGCGTTCGAAGGGACAGTTCACTTAAAACTAAAAATTCTGTCAGAATTTACTCAACCCTTCATCCTTCACAAACCTGTTTGAGTTTTTTTCTATTGTTGACCACAAAACAAGATATTTTGGAAAAAAAAATAGTAACCACTGACTTCCATTGTATTTTTTTTTCCTATGATGAAAGTCAATGTTAACTGGTTTCTAATATTCTTTAAAATGTCGTCAACAGAAAAAACCTCATCAAGATTTGCAACCATTTGAGGGTGAGCAAATTGTGAATACATTTTAATTTTTGGATATCATTTTCATCTTTACATATTACGGTAAAAAGATATATCACTGATATACTAAATAGCATATTGCTAAGTAAACACTGCACTTTTCACTTAATGTGAACAGCATCTAATTCCTACTTGCACTTAGTGTAAATAGCACAAACCTAAAAAAAATAATGATTTTTTCAGCCTCATGGCGTAAACAGAATCTATCTACTTTTGCACTGAAACAGCAGCTTCCTTTTTTATTAGGAGAACTGATTTATATTAAATGCCTGCGAACAGAGAGGACTTCTGGGCACTGGCAAAAAGTAAATTCAGGGTTTATAAGACAAAGGACTCGTCTACTTTACTTTGGTTCCAGGACATTGGTTACAGCACCTTTAATAACTACCAACTTCAGCTCAAGAAGTCAATAATACCTGGTCCCTGCCGTAAACACTTCTTCTGCATAAATACTTCATAGACTGTGGTTCCATTACACACACAAAAACCCATGATAAGAAGAAAAAACCCAGCTCTTCAGCCTCTGCAGTCCCGATGGCTGTGAAGCCTGTGCCAATGTTAGCCTGCAGGTTCATGATGCAGGACTTTTTAAATTGTGACTTTCTCTCTCTCTCTCTTTCATAACACAAATTAGAGCCAGTCAGCTTGTTTTTGCTGACTGATACAGCTGTAGTCAGGGTCCTAAGGAGCTGGAAGTGCACTTTTCACTGGCACAGATAAGAAACCAGGGGATTCTGCTCATATTGAATCGTTATGATTATGAAAGAGGGAAAAATCTGCAAACATCTGGATTAGGTAACCAAGATGATCAACAGCATATGTGTGCGCTGAAAGAAATGCCATGAAACCGAATCACTGTCAGTGCTCTACGTACAAAATCACAGAACAATTGTTAAAGATTAATTTAATACAAAAGATACATCATCACACCAATAAATATGACAGGCTAATGAGAAACACAGAGGAAAATGTGGAGTGCGATTCCAGCGCTAACGGATTAAACCTTTCCACACTTTACCTGCAAACCGCTCAGTGTGTGATTTTCCTGCTTTCAGACACTTTCACACCCTTAAAACTGCAGTAATCCATCAGGCGATAGCTTTCCATTTTTACCTGCTGCTGATAAAGAGAAGCAGAAGTGCCGTGCTCTGAATCGCAGGGTGCGTAACTGCTTTCAATCTATGGGGCCAACGGGTGTGAATGCAAATGGCCCCTGTGTAATCCCAGTCCGGTGATCAATCCTGGCAGGTAGAGCTCCAACAGGAGCCTAATGTATTCAAACTAATTAAAACGCGCCAGCGGGAAACTCCAGAACCCTGCTATTAAAACAGATACTTTTAAATGCAGCGCAATTAAATTTCCCATCGGCACACACATGGCCTCGAGACCATCTGCACTGGTACCGAAGCGCTCACCCTCACAAGAGTCGTTTCAGATAGCGTTCTGGAAAAACAAGACACCATGGCGCAGTCGTGACGGTCGTCACGAGGGAACGCTCTAATTATTTCGTGACACTTTGCCTCTGTTTAAAGAAACGTCTGCGTGGGTTTTCTTGATTGCGCTGGCAGCCAGCTCTGTATCATCTGGATATCATTAATCTAATAAGCTAATGCACAACGGCTAGCGAGCACCATGCTTCTTCTGAGTGATTCTCTGTGTCAAATGTTAGCATTTTTCAACACACGAGGATAAAAAGAAGACAGACTAATTCCTGCTTCTGCTTTGCCCAGTTTTGTTTTCGCTGGTGATCCAAATGAAGGCACTGTAAGCCATGCTGCAAAGAGGAGATAAGAATGGCTTGAAGCTTATGACGGCACTCTGATCAACAACTACAATGCACTCCTCTAATTCAGACCCAACTGCAAACACATTTGCACTCAAAGGCAAAAGCCGCATGCATTCAGATAGTGTGTGACTTCTTTGAAGTCCCTGACATAACCGCAGAGCTGCATCCCAGGAGAACACTGTATTGACGGCCGGTACATCTTCAGGAATAGTCTATTCCTCAACTGTGGCACAACAATTATAGCGAGGTAATGAATATAATAAATAACCATGTGCATGTAGATGGAATAAAAAAGATAATCTTGGTAGTTTTATGACAGAAGGCCTGGGGAAGCTAAAATAGAGCATCATATGCTACATGTGTAAAATGATTCCAGATTTGTCTATTGCAGAGATTTGTTGTGCTTTTGCATGTTTTTTGTCCACATCATAGTCATTATCATCAGATCAGATCATCGTCAGTTTATTATAGTGAACAATGAATAATTACGCTCCTCAATGCTAATTGGTCAAGTAGTCATGTCTGATTTGTGAATCATGAATTATTCCTTTTAAGTAGGATCTTTTAAAATGAACTTGTGGTTCGGTTCACAACTCTGGTTTGAATGATTCATTTTTTGACTGCTCCATTTCAACTGGTTTGAATGATTCATTCATAAATCAGAGTGATGTGCGTCATATGTTCATCTCACTGAATCAATGATCCGGTTGCAGAAGTTAACAGCTCACTGGAGAGTAACAGTGAGTAAAAAATAACAAGCTCTAGAATGACTACAAAATGGCCTCAGACTTGGAATACAGAGCAATGCATCCCACGGACTACTTTTTATGATAGCTTTATGATACCTTTTTCTTCTGCGTCATGTTGTTCCTTCTTATTCTTCTTCTTTTTGGAAGAAAGAAAGCAATACATTTATAAAATGGAATAAGTTTAAGATGAGTGAATTATTATGTTCCATAATAAGCTTATTCCAATAGTGGTCTCTGCCTCAAATATTATTACAAAATGATGTTACATACACAAAGGAATCACTCAATAGAGTTGATTACCCTCATCCAATATTTCTGACAAAAATGGTTAAGTCACTGCATTACATGACATTTTAGTTGATGTTTTCTGCAAATAATGATAAAAGTGTAGTATAACAGTATGGAAACACACACAAACAATCTCACAGCTATCTATCTTTTATAGACTTCCCATAGATGTACTGATTTTTATACTGTGCAAACTGTTCTATCATCCTACCCTAACCCCAACCCTTACAGGAAACAATCTGCATTTTTACATTTTCAAAATACTTCATTCTGTTTGAACTATAGGTCATTTTCCTCATAGGGACTAGAAAAATGTCCCCACATGGTCAAACTTTACTGGTATTGCTATACTTGTGGGAACATTCGGTCCCCACAATGACAAGAAAACAAAATACACACATACACATATACAATTTGCTAACAGTATTATTTAAATCATTAAACTAATAATATACAATTAGTGCACTCAAGCTGGATCCAGAAACAATTAAATAAGCCACTGTACATGAATCAATTTTAAAAAGAATGCAAATGGATGGTGGTTCTTAATTAGAAGGTGCTGTGTGTTCTATCCCGATGTATTATTACAGCAGGCTGTGATAGCAGAGTCTTGTCCTGCTGTTTATGGTGTGCAGTTGCCCAGCAGTGTCTCACAACAGATCGCTTCTGACCCGTGAGCCCCTGCCAGCCCATTTACATAAATCACACTCCAGATCTGACCGTTACCAGGCAGCGCAGGCAAACAGAGACTCATCCCGAAATGGAAATCAGGCCACCAACCCGGAGAGCATCATACATGCTACTGTGACAAATGTGGCAAGGAGGGAATTTAACTACTTCATGTCCATCTGTGTCCAGGTTGACAAGGACAACTGCAGATGAACTGTATAATTAAAATAAAAGCAGAAAGCCTCGCCAGAAAAAAAATCCTGTCCTTAGCGGATCCATTTAAATAAAATGATATTTGTGTAGCTTGAAGAAAAGTACTGGACGTATCAAATGAACTCAGTGCCGCATTACCACGCATACTTATGATGAAGAGCCTAAATAGAGACGTGCTGTGACATAATAATCCTTTAAGCAAGAGAACGCTAATCGGGGAAGCAGCAATGTTGATATAAAAGCTCTGAACTGTGGCGGAAAGGTACGGCTGAGAATCTCAATATACTCCGTCTCTTCAGTGTTGTGACCCAGGGAAGAGGAGGTCATATTATTCCTCAGCTTCTTTAATTGCTATTTTAAGAATATCTCACTCCTACACCAGCCTTCCTGTCAGAGTCTTTGAAGTGGAACATTGCAATTACACAGGAGAAGATTTTACCGGCTAATAGTGATCGGATGTGTTTTCTTGCTACCTGCACTTTACAGCTGTAATACAGTGACTAAAGGGTGGAGTGTTCTTGTTTATCGTCCTGCGGGACACATGCTGAAGATTGATTGAGGTACAAAAAAACACCTAGACAAATAAAACTGCCCATTTTAGCTATTTCTTCTTAAAGGAAACTGATGGATTAATAGCATAGTGGAGAAAAGATAGGATTTATTCAGCCAGCTATAGAAAAATACAGTTTTTTTTCCACATCTGCAAATAAAACTTATCCTACTTAATTGTTATTCTGTATATTTTGTTCTCTTGGATGATTATAATATACTATGCAGTACATCAGTGGTCAGTCTGTCACACCTAAATCCACATAAAGCAATGATTGTTTTTCAGTAATGCATTATTTTTAGAGGGATCACAGATCACAAAATCATTCATCTGTTAGAAGATTGAGTCTTACAAATGGTTCAAACTTATGGTTCTTTTATGAAATGTTCAATGAAATGTTCTTGAAGGAATGCAAAGGTTTCTTTTAAGGAATCATTGCACAAACTCTACTTTAAAACCCATTTTTGTGTGTGGACATGCTTTTTTAATATATATTATTTATGTTGGCAGCATGGTGGCTCAGTGGTTAATACTATCGCTTCACAGCAAGAAGGTCGCTAGTTTTTGGCCCAGCTGGGCCAGTTGGCACTTCTGTGTGGAGTTGGCATGTTCTCCCCGTGTTCGTGTGGGTTTCCTCTGGGTACTCCGGTTTCCCACACAGTCCAAAGACATGTGGTATACTGTAGGTGAATTGGATGAACTAAATTGCCCAAGAGTGTGTGAGTGTATGGGTGTTTCTCAGTCCTGGGTTGCGGTTGGAAGGGCATCCTTTGCGTAAAACATATGCCGGAATAGTTGGCGGTTCATTCTGCTGTGGTGACCCCTGATAAATAAGAAACTAAGCTGAAGGAGAACGAATGACTATTATTTATGTAGTGTGTAGAATAACTGTGAATAGTACAAGTCAACAAAGTTACAAAAGATCAAGTAGACATTGTCTATTCGATCGATTAAATAATTGATTTTGAAATGAACAGTGCTCAAACCTACAGTATTTAGGTTGGTAACATATTCGCATAATGCATGCGTAACGTTCTCATTGGTTGTCTGTGAACAACACCGACTTTGACACTCAAACAAGTAGCAATGCTCTTGAAGAGTTTGGTTTGTGTTGTAAACATGTTGAGAAGATTTTTTTTTTGTATGACAAAAGCAAATCCTCTTTGGTTGCACTTCCAAAGGGATGAGAACTGATATGATAAAACCGACAGCATTAAGCCTCTTGAGCTGAATTTCAGAAATAGTATTGTGCATTTCGTTTTCAATATGCACTGTAAGCAGTAAGGTTGGATATTGTTTGGGTTTTTTATGATTATAGACGATTGATACTTTTAAAATGGTGCCAGTTCCTAAACTGTACCTCAAGAGATACTTACAAAATTATAATAATTTAAAGAGACACAATAAAGGTCATAGGTTTCGGTATTCAACTCTAATAAGCTGAAGGTCAATCATAACCAACCAGGATATTTGACCAATCAGAGCAAAGTAGCTCTCAGAAAAGAAGGATTTAATGAAAACGAACCAATTTAGAGCTGAGAAAAGATTCCAGACAAAAAAACTGACGCTGCAGTACATATCATGATAAAATTAAAATGTTTTTTGACACTAAATGGATGTCAATGGATTTTCTTGGAGACCTCCAAAACAAATATAGAAGCCTTAAAAAATGGGGCACCCCAAAAGTGTAAACGAATAATGCGGTTTAACGTTTTTCATAATAAATTGTCTTTTTCAATCCTACCCCGTCACAGACCAAAATGAACCAAGGATTCAATGACAAAATTGGAATATTAACAACTACTCATCAAGACTAGAATGAACTTGGACTGACATTGTGGTACGTGTGATTGTGTGTAAGATCTGGTCTGTTTGTTGTCTTTCACGCAGGAAACCACACGCACACACCCCTGGCACTGTGCCCTACACTGACACTACATCTGTTTACACACCTCTGCTTACATAACCGTGTGTGTGTGTGTTTCAAAGTAATACAACCAATACATAAAATTAAACTCAATAAACAAATAAAAATCTTCATTTTGTCAATAGTTTGTGTCTTCATTAGCAAAAAGAGGAGTTTCATGACATAACAGTTAAATAACATATAATTCAACAATGGATAAATACCCCAAAAACAATGGGGTACTTTAAATACATTTCACTGTGTAAAAAAATAAGCTTGGCTTTAATTTTTTTACACAAATTATTAAACTAAATTTTGAATCATCAAACTATATCAATGACTAACTAAACATAAGTTCATCATAAATGTCACACAGTGTTACAACAATTTCAATCAAAACTATTTAGCAGTAGTTCAGTTAAACTCATCCAAAAACATCTTTTCTCTTTTAGGCTCCCATGCATATGTTTCCTGGAAAAAAAGAAAGAAAGAAAGAAAAGACACAGAAACTGCGACAATATTAGAAGCAATTTCCTCAGGCTGTTCTGAAACGCTTGAGCACTGATAGTGTGCAGTTTTGTCCCTGGCACCGAGAACAGTAATGGCGTATTCAATCTCAGGGCTAGATCTTTCATCTTGCCAATTCCTGCAACACTCGGCATGTCTATTCACTCCATGTCTTACTTGCATGTTGTCGGATTAAATAATCCAGATCACAAAAGATTACGGCTGATCCACTGACTTTTCCATTTTGCATCCCAAAGTGGCTTTGCGTGCTTAAACGAAAAGCGTTTATTATTTTAGCGCTTTCCTTCATTCAAAACAAATGTTATCAATTGTACGCAGCACAACAAATAGGAAAGCAATTTGATGCAGGATACTCTGAACCCGCCGCGGCCCTCGGGGAACAGTAATGTGGAGGGAGAAAAGGACAGCCCCAGTTAATTCTGGGAGATTTCACAGTCAGCAGCCTCTCTGCTTTCTGCTGCCTGCGAGGCCACACCGCTCTGATAAATATGTCATTTCCTGGCTGATAGGGCCACAGATGGAATAAGGTTTGTATTGGGAACACATGCGCTGCATTTTGTCACCCACTGCACTAGCTGATAGAGGAGACCCCGGGGGAAGCAACCTGCCAATTCATTTTCTCTCAGCAGATTTTTCATCTCAAAGAGGACGGGTATTTTCTCGAGGAAAGACAGGGCAATATAGCTTAAAAATGAAAAGGGTTTTAATAACCTCTTCCTGTGGAATGTATGAATTGTCATATCAGCATAAAGGCAGTTCAATCACCCCGTGTAGACAACAAGAGAGACTATCACCAACGCTGAATGGAATACATGCTATTTTTGCACACTTTAATCCAAGATAGAGGCATATCTTGCAAAACCGACGGCTTCATGAGAACATTCAGTCAAAGGCCACTTTGTTAGGTACATCTTTGCTAGTACAGGGTTGGACCCCCATTTCGACTTCAGAAACAGAAAAAAATCCATTACAGATTTTGGTCCATGTTGTCTAGACAGCATGACACATTTGCTGGGGATATGTGAATCCCGTTTCACAACTGGACTGAGATTGGTGGCAGTGGAGGACATTTGAGTAAAGTAAACTCACTGTCATTTTCAAAAAACCAGTCGGAGATTATTTGTGCTCTGTGACATGTTTTCCTGCTGGAAGTAGCCATTACAAAATGGGTGCACTGTGGTCATAAAAGGATGGACATGGTCAGCAACAATACTCCGGTAGGCTTTTACATTTATATAATGCTTAATTGGTACTAAGGGGCCCAAAGTGTGAAAAGGAAAAAATCACTCGCTCCATTAAGCCTACCGTATACTTTTTTAACCATTTATAAACACAGAAAAATGCACAACATTTCAAAGTATACTTCATTTGACTTGGACACATACACAGACATTTAATGGATGGTGCTGCGACAACTTAATATTTCTCCAAGACTACGAGAGTCAGTCCACAATGTATAAAAAGTAAGTTCAAAGCATAATTACCAGTAAAAATGTCTGTTAAAAGATTAACCTTGGTTAAAGGATTATTAAATCAATTTAGATATTTTAGATTAAACCTGACAGCTCTCTGTCTCTCCATAGACAGTGACATTCTTGAGATGTTCAAATGTGTTTCGATTGTAATCATGCAAAGCTCCTTGAACATTATTTTTTTGCCACAAGAAATGTCAAAATTACTCGCTGTTATGCTATGTCTTCCATGTCAGATCATGATGCGCATTTACTACAAGCAATACAATACTTGTGTGTTGTGTGTTGCTGCTGACTCTAATGGCAGTGGATCACATAGTAAACACGCACCCTGACCTGACAAGCAAGAGAAGAAATTGGGAACAAAGTTATAATTACAGGGTTTTTTTTGCACACAAATTTGTTCATGGAGCTTTGTATGATTATAGCTGAACCCCCGAAGTCACATGTCAAGTCAAGTGTTTTTGGTACTTTGAGCATCTCTGGACTGTTGCTGTCTACGGTAGCTGACATAGCTCTCAGATTTTATTTAAAATATCTTAATTTGTGTTTCAAAGATTAACAACATATCTTTCTACTTTCTAACATCTCTGCACAATCTCGTCTACATAGGGATCCACTAATGCTGTAGCTTTTTAACATTTGTGTTGTTTTGTTCATGCAGTTTGTTCAATTATCTTGTGAACTTATATTTTCTCCTTTTTTCCAGACAGTACTCTTTTAACCCCATGGCTGTGCACAAAGAAAGTCGATCGCACACTGTACAGAATTGCAGTAAAACTTACAATATAACTGGCAATGTTGGTTGTAAAGTATTCATTCATTAATTTTCCTTTAGCTTAGTCCCTTTATTTATCAGGGGTCGCCACAGCGAAATGAGCCGCCAACTTATCCAGCATATGTTTTACGCAGCAGATGCCCTTACAGCAGCAACCCAGCACTGGGAAACACCCAAACACTCTCGAATGTGCTGTAGTATTTGTAGATTTTTTTTCTCTTGTAAATTTTGCCAGTAATACTGTCAAATTTACAAGCACACTGTAAATTATTATTTGCAATTGTGCTGTAAAACTACAACACAATTGTAATTGTTATTTTACAGTGTACTTTTAAATTGTACAGTATTACTGGCAACCACAATTGCCAGTAATACTGTAGATTTTACAGCATTTTTTTAATAGTCCAGTAGATCAGCAGTTTCTAATATACTCAGACCAACCTGTCAGTCCCCATCAACCATGCCACATTCAAAATCACCTTCTTTATTCTGATGTTCGGCTTGAATATTCAGCAAATCGTCCAGATCACATCAACATGCCTACATGCATTAAAGGTATAGTTCACCCCAAAACTTTAATTCTGTCATCATTTACTTACCCTTTACTTGTTTCAAACTTTTATGACTTTCTTTCTTCTTCTGAAGATATTTTAAAAGAAAGCTATAAGCCTGTAGCCACTGACTCCCATAGTATTTGTTTTTACTACTATGGAATCATTGGTTACAAGTTTTCAGCTTTCTACTTTTGTGTTCAACAGAAGGAAGAAACTCGTAAAGGTATCTCTTTAAGATGCTGCAATGTTATTGTCTGATTAGACACTTGCATTAATAAGCAGTTGAACATTTGTATGGAATAAAGTGGCCAGAAAGTGCATATAAAATACAATGACACATCGCCGTGTTTTTATTTTACGCTGGAGGCTTTCTAGAAACAGCAGAGCTCTGCAGTGGCGGTCTGACACAGCGTGGCGATTGTGTGAACTTGGGCTGTAAGTCTCTGTGTGGCTATAAGACACAGTGAAGGCTGTTAGGAAGTGGAATAAGAGCTGTCCACTCCTCTGTCACATGTACTCGCGTTCACAGGCCCACTCATGGGTGAGACAGGGGTAAAAGAGCCCACTTGCAGCTGTGCAAAAAGGCCAGAGGGAGGTTAAGCACAGCTGTCCGGGTGACATGGCGTGTTGGGAATATGTGGTAGTGTGGGGACGGTGCTGAAGAAGCTCCCTGAAAGTGTTATCTTTAAGATCAGCTGAACCAAACTCTCCAGACACCATTAAAGATAAAGACTGAGCCTTATCCCAGAAATACCACTGCAAAGTGGAGACAAGATATTTATAGAGAAAGCTCAGTACTTAAATTAAATAAAATTATCCACTAACAATAATTGTCACATTCATTTTTGAAAAAAATCCAGCAAGCTCAACATAAAATAACATTTAGTGCCATCTTAAATCTTGATTCACTGAGATTCTAATTGTCACAGAAACAGCTAATTTCGGCAACATCTCAAAATGTTGTCATCAAAATATTCTACGACAAACAGGGTTTCAAAATACAAATGTCAAATTACATATGTATAATATATATAAGGGGCCTCACGGTGGCGCAGTGGGTAGCACGATCGCCTCACAGCAAGAAGGTCCCTGGTTCGAGCCTCGGCTGGGTCAGTTGGCGTTTCTGTGTGGAGTTTGCATGTTCTCCCCGTGTTGGCGTGGGTTTCCTCCGGGTGCTCCGGTTTCCCCCACAAGTCCAAAGACATGCGGTACAGGTGAATTGGGAAAGCTAAATTGTCCGTAGTGTGTGAATGAGTGTGTGTGGATGTTTCCCAGTGATGGGTTGCAGCTGGAAGGGCATCCGCTGCGTAAAACATATGCTGGATAAGTTGGCGGTTCATTCCGCTGTGGCAACCCCAGATTAATAAAGGGACTAAGCTGAAATGAAAATGAATGAATGAATGAATAATATATATTAAAAAAATAATAATTAATGAAAAAAATAATAAATGTATAATATATAAAAAAATTGAATACAATTTGTTTTAAAACCTGTAAATATTTATTTACATATATATACATGATCAGCATATATGAGTACACCCCTCACCAATCTCTCATTTAAATTAATATGTTCTATAGGATGCTTTACAATATTATATTTGAGCATATATAGTAGATACAGTAAATCTAGAGCTAATCTAACAAAATAATTGACAATAACGGTTCACAAATTAGTAGGCCAAATGTATATGCATAGAGCAAAATTCAAGAGAAACAAAAAATATCAAAAATTTTGATTTTATACTTTATAGTTGGTAATGTTTTGCAATATTTCTCATGAATTTAAACATATTATCTTTCTATTTTTAAAGATGTTCAGTGACTAAAATATTAATTTATTAAATATGTTTAATAAATCTGTTTTGTTCAAATGCACCTAAATATATTAGATATATTAACGGAGAACTAGATAAAAATTTTAATTTCCAAATGGGGTGTACTCATTTATGCTGAGCACTGTATATATATCATTTAATACCAGTAAAGATATACTCTGAAAACAAGCAACAATCCAATGATGATTCTGCTTCAAGTAAACACATCTTATTATAAGGCTTTGAAAAAAGTTAAAAATACAGATTATCATTAACAATCCTTTTTTTCAAAACAACTTTTCCACAATCAAAACATTTTGTTATGACATATATCAAAACCTCAAAACCTAATTTTACAAAGTCTATTTATCCTTAACATTTTGGGCTGCAGCTATAAATAACTTTCCATCCATCCAATATATCCGAACCACTTTTAGATCCTCCAGCGTTCAACATGCTAATTGTTTGTTTCCTCTGTTTCTTCACCAGCCACCGACAGTTCAGCTACAACAACAACAAAAAAAGCTCTACAAAAGACTGCATTTATTACACAAACGCACATGTTCCGCTGGCTGTCCATCTCAGCTCACCCACCCCCCTCTTCCCTCTCTCTATCAGCCCGAGCAGAGCATCTGCCGCCCAGAGAAGAGGGGGAACATGGGAGCACATTAGTCACCAGATGTCACCTTTTGCTGCCAGCCCTATCGAACAGGCAAGCAGACAATGCAGCATGCATAGTGAACATCTGACTGGGGCTCTTCAGCAAGACAGAGCTCAGTGACTCGAAATGACAGCGAAAACAGAAAACCGCCCTGGACCCCTTTCCATGTCAGGAGTGACACCTACAGTTCTCTGTGGATATCCAGACCATAACACTAATTGTTGAATGGTGTTTGGGGTTGATTTGGTATGTGCAAAGGATTTTTTTTTTTCCAGAAGAATCTTATATGCAGGATGAACAGGCTCTCCGTAGGGAGTCCGAGCGTCAGTTGTTGTGCCTGAAATAGTAATGCCTGCAGGCACTAAATCATGCATACATTTCAGATCCATTAAGAATGTACAAGGTGCGCTTTTGTCAGAATTTTGTTCTCTTGTGCTACTGTCACAACTTGGACAAGTGGATGTTTTCGGTTAGACATTATTTGTGTTTCAATTAACTTTGTTTAAGTCCCTAGAGTGTGTATGTGATATTTCAGCTTAAAATACCCCACAAATAATGTTTCAGAACTCTTTGAAACTGCCCCTTTTAGACTTTGATCCTGATTGTGCCGTTTTAGAGACTGTCGCTTTAAATTCAAATGAGATGGTGCTCTCAGCTCTCTTTTCAAAATAGGACAGAGCTACAAATGCCTATGTGTCAGCATAGTGGCAGTTTACATTTTTGCATAATAAGTCCCCTTTAACGTGCCCAGTTAAAAGGATAGGTTACCTAAAAATATATGTTTTTAAAATTTCAATAATGTTAACATTTTAACCATTTAATAAATTATTCATTCATTCATTTTCATTTCGGCTTAGTCCCTTTATTAATCTGGGATCACCACAGCAGAATAAACCGCCAACTTATCCAGTATATGTTTTACTCAGCGGATGCCCTTCCAGCCGCAACCCATCACTGGCAAACATCCATACACACTCATTCACACACATACACTACGGACAATTTAGCTTACCCAATTAATCTATACCGCATGTTTTTGAACTGTGGGGGAAACCGGAGCACTCGGAGGAAACCCACGCGAACACGGGGAGAACATGCAAACTCCACACAGAAATGCCAACTGACCCAACTGAGGCTCGAACCAGCGACCTTCTTGCTGTGAGGCGATTTTTACTAAAATAAATTAATAAAAAAATATGTAAAAACAAAAATGAATTCAAACTATTACTGTCAGCATAGACAGCCAGGTGGGCAGTGCACCAGCACATAGCGACAATGCACTTAGGGCGTCCTGAGTTCAAGTCTCACCTCAGATTTTCACAATCCCTTTCCCCCTCTCTTTTTTGACAACTGTCTTCCTGTCCAGCTATCATAATAATTATTGTAATAGAGGCAAAAAACACCAAAATGACGTATATTTTTCTTAGTTTTAATAAAATTACAATAGTTACTACTGGGTACAGACTTAAACTGACCAAATGTGGCAGCAAAATTATTATTAAATTATTATATAAATCAGGGGCCTCACAGTGGCGCAGTGGGTAGCACGTTCGCCTCAAAGCAAGAAGGTCGCTGGTTCGAGCCTCGGCTGGGTCAGTTGGTGTTTCTGTGTGGAGTTTGCATGTTCTCCCTGTGTTGGCGTGGGTTTCCTCCGGGTGCTCCGGTTTCCCCCACAAGTCCAAAGACATGCGGTATAGGTGAATTGGGTAAGCTAAATTGTCCGTAGTGTATGAGTGTGAATGGGTGTGTGTGGATGTTTCCCAGAGATGGGTTGCGGCTGGAAGGGCATCCGCTGCGTAAAACATATGCTGGATAAGTTGGCGGTTCATTCCGCTGTGGCGACCCCAGATTAATAAAGGGACTAAGCCGAAATGAAAATGAATGAATGAATGAATTATATAAATCAGTTTCAATTTTCGTATTCCTCTAAACAAAATTCTACATTAATATTATTACAAAATCAGCATATTAGCATCATTTTTGCTAAAATACGTGGCACAGCTGAAAATTCAGCTTCGCGAAAATAAAACTTTAATTTAAAAATTTAACAAAAATAAAATAAATGGACATTTTAACCATTAAACTAATTTCTTTTACATCAACAATCAAAAACCCGCAAACAACAACACAATAATGGTTAAGTATGTAATAAATGTAAACAGTCGGGTATAAGAAATTGGATGCGTATCAGTATGTTAGATCTGTGAAACAGTGGCAGCCAAAAACTATGAATGCAATTCAACTGGGCCTCGCCACTTAATCTGCCTTAGGATGAAATTGTTTAAATTTGGCCAACAGTAACATACACATTCCATAAAAAAATCAGGAACAGCAATTAAGAAAGAGTTCAAAAAGAGTGATTTCTCATACAGAGAATAACGTTCTTTGAAATGGACTTACAAAGTGCTTTGTAACTTTGCAGATCTTGTTCATGCTCAAACATCCAATTAAAAAGTCAAAAGTAGAGCTAATACAGATGCCAATATTTTCACTTTCATTATATGGACAAAAGTGGCACAGAAATGGACATATAGTGTTCCAAAAAAAATCTATGTTTGTAACCTAATGGTTTATTTTTGGATGACTGTCCCGAAGTAAGCATTACAGGTTCAAATATGAAATAGAGAAAAATCTGGTGTTGTGCTTTCTGTGAGGTCTCTATAGACTCACATCATGAAGACGCCACACTCCTCAGATACTTTTGAAGAAACAAGAGTGACCCGTGTGCTTGCCAGCTCATAAATCAGACTCTCATAAATGTTGAATATTGCAATGCTTATGGCAGAGAGTTATGAGGCCAGGGTCTGCGGTTCAAATCCCCAAAGCGTTTCATCTGCAGCCGATGCTCAAGTCCCAGGCTGGGTGGACAGTGTTCACGGACGCTGTCAGATCCAAGAGCAGGTAAATATGGGCAGCGATGTATTTTAACATTTCATCATGAATAATTGAATGGTAAGTAAGTAGACACGACTTTTGACCTACCATCTATCTATCTCCATATCGCATGCATATTTAAACTGTGCTCTTCACCATTTAATATACACTATCGGTCAAAAGTTTGCGATATGTATGACTTTTTAAAATGTTTTTAAATAAAGAAAAATATTATTACAATTTAAATAAAGTTTTTTTTACTAAATGTTTTTTTTCTTGTATTCATTCCTGTGATTAAAGCTGCTTCATATTTTAAAACTGATACAGTAAGCATCAGTTCAAAAGTACTATTAATAATGTATTTACTTTTATTTATCGTGAACACATGCAGTTTTATATTCATTCATTCATATTCTTTTTAGGCTTAGTCCCTTTATTAATCTGGGGTCGCCACAGCGGAATGAACCGCCAACTTCATTCATTCATTCACTCATTTTCTTTTCGGTTTAGTCCCTTTATTAATCTGGGGTCGCCACAGCGGAACGAACCGCCAACTCATCCAGCATATGTTTTACGCAGCGGATGCCCTTCCAGCTGCAACCCATCACTGGGGAACATCCATACACACTCATTCACACACACACTATGGACAATTTTAGCTTACCCAATTCACCTATAGCGCATGTCTTTGGAAACCGGAGCACCCGTGAGGAAACCCAACGCCAACACGGGGAGAACATGCAAACTCCACACAGAAATGCCAACTGACCGAGCCGAGGCTGGAACCAGTGACCTTCTTGCTGTGAGGCGATCGTGCTACCCACTGCGCCACCATGAGGCCCGCAGTTTTATAATGCAAAAATATTTTTTTTGTTCAAATAAATGCTGCTATTTTTAAAAAAGAAAATCCTCAGAGAATCCAAAAAATATAACATGTATCAGTTTCCACAAATATATGAAGTAGGAAAAAAACATCAACATTGATAATTATAAGAATCATTATTAATGATTGATTTTTCGATAGTAATTGATCATAATAAATTAAATAAATAAATTCCTTACATTTATGTACTGCTTTTCTGGACATGTAAAGCGCTTTACACATTTTGGGGGAATCTCCTCATTCACCACCAGTGTGCAGCATCCACCTGGATGACGCGACGGCAGCCATATTGCGCCAGACCGCACACCATACACCAGCTGATTGGTGAGAGGAGACAGAGTGATGAAGCTAATTATGATATGGGGATGGTAAGGAGGCCATGATGGATAGAGGCCAGTGGGCAAATTTGGCCAGGATACCAGGATTAAAAGGACATCCTGGGATTTTTAAAGGAAACAGAAAGTCGGGACCTTGATTTAACGTCTCATCCAAAAGGCGGCACTCACTGAGCAGTATAGAGTCACCTTCACTGTACTGCGGCATTAGGACCCACACAGACCACAAGTTGAGCACCCCCTGCTGGTCTCACTAACACCACTTCCAGCAGCAACCTGGCTTTCCCATGTGGTCTTCCAGGTACTGACCGGGAACAGCCCTGCTCAGTTTCAGTGGGCGACCATGTGAGAGTTGCAGAGAGCTAGCTGCCGGCACGGATAATAGAACAGCAAATCGGCATATTATAATGATTGTAATGAAAGTAATGATTCTGTAAAATCAGCTTTGAATCACATGAAAACTTATTTTTCTAGTTTTCCCTGTATTTTTGATTACATTTACATACACTTACATTAGTGTAAACTTCATTGGATTAAAACAAGTCCCTGTAAATCATTGTTGCGATTTATGAACGATGATTTCTGGTTGTGAAATATTTACGAGCGAAGAGTGGCTGTATTAAACACAGGGGCAATGGAGAATAGCTTATGTTGTCTGTGGTCAGTCACTCCAGCAGAAAAGGAACCGTAAGGTCAATGGCTATTGATTTGCTCCCCCCACCCAGCTTGTAAGCAGCAGCTGCGTCTGCTATGAGCATCACTGGCCTCTAATGCTGAACCAGTGGCATCACTCTGTTCTGATGACGGCCAGCAAACACACAGGGGAGACTGGGCTTAGTCGTCACATGAGGAGGTTTTCACAAGGGCTGTATGTTCTGTTCAGTTACAGCTACACACAACCCAGGCTTATTGGAAGTACATGCCTCAGCCTACATTTTTGCAAGAGGTAAAATACATTGCTCGGTTTTCTCACTGGCTACATTTTGTTGCATGTTTCAGATGGTAAATCCACTAGAGGGAACTGTCTGCAAATCTGAAATATGTTACTTATGGTACATTTTGTTATGTGTTTCAAATACACATCCTTCTTGTGCATGTGCATGAGATGGAGGGTCTTGTACAGATCGCCTATACCGGCGAATCACTGACATTAACCCCAATAGTGTTTTCAAAAGGAAACCTAGAAGAACTCCGCAATTGCACTGCGACCATGTGGCTTAACCTTTATTTTACATTGCTTTTATATATTTTGTGAAACCAGAGTATTCTGCATCCCAAGTACAACATACAAGGTGACGTACCGAGCAAACTGACCACGCTGAAAAAGTTGAACGTATGGAGATAGATAAGTGAGGCATACATACTCAATTTCAAATCGTAGACACCATTAAGTTGTTTTGTTGTATTTCTTTGGTGTTGTACAAAAAATTGCACAAAAATTATATTTCTCTGTATCAACTACACACTAACTAGCATTAGTGTAAAAAGGATAAAACATTGTTGGAGTAATAATTGTATCATTCATTTTACCTGAAAACTGCATTCAAACCAAATGCATGTTAAGTATGTTTTTGCAGTTTCACAAAACTGTAGGCTTGAAGCAGGTATTTCCAATGAGCTTCTGTTGGTTATTCAAATGTTTGTTTTCAGTTGCAGTGATGTTGGTTTCAAGCTCTAAAAAAAAAATATATATATAATTATTTATTTATATGTAAATAATTGTATAAAATAATGAATTATTTTAAATAATAACAAATAATATTACAGAAAATTAGGGTATATTTCTACGTATTAAGGTATATATGTTTGGTTTACATTATGTAAATAGTTATATATAATGTAAACACACTACTATTCAAATGTTTGGGGCCATAAGATATATAAATATAGATGCACCAGATATTATTGTCTCTATTCACTGAGAAATGGATACAAAATATTCATTTTCAAAAGGGCGTATAATTGGCCTCACGGTGGCGCAGTGGGTAGCACGTTCGCCTCACAGCAAGAAGGTCGCTGGTTCGAGCCTCGGCTGAGTCAGTTGGCGTTTCTGTGTGGAGTTTGCATGTTCTCCCCGTGTTGGCGTGGGTTTCCTCCGGGTGCTCCGGTTTCCCCCACAAGTCCAAAGACATGCGCTATAGGTGAATTGGGTAAGCTAAATTGTCCGTAGTGTATGTGTGTGAATGAGAGTGTGTGGATGTTTCCCAGTGATGGGTTGCAGCTGGAAAGGCATCCGCTGCGTAAAACATATGCTGGATATGTTGGCGCTGTGGCGACCCCAGATTAATAAAGGGACTAAGCCGAAATGAAAATGAATGAATGAAAAGGGCGTATACTAATTTATTTTGATATACAGTAATTTATTCCTATGCTTTTAAATGTAATTTTCAGTAGTCAAGTTACTCAAAAATTTCCATTCAAAAAATAACCCTACACCTTCACCGGAGAAAGTCTATCACAACAACTATCCCTATTATAGTATAAAAAAAACAATAGTGGACTGTAATGTGCATAATGAGATTCTGTCTGTCACATTTAATTTCATATGCGAGCACACACTTAACAGATCACACCACATCTTACTCCTCTTTCTTCCACCAAACCAAATTTTTTAATCAAATAAGAAATGCTATTTTCCAAATACATCCTCTAATCCAGCGAATGTGAGATTTCCAACACTAAAATCAACACGTTAGTGCAAGAATCTGCTTCTCCTCCTGGCAATCGATAGTAAAATTCCTCATTCTGTGCTCGGGTAAGTAAATGGAATTGAAAGTGGGGCAGAGGGTATTAATGCAGAGGGAGGAATATCCATTTTATCACATCCTCCCTGCAGGCCCTGTTGATAAAAATGACAGCAGGAGCGCATTACTAATTCCACCACTGTCACAGCACATAGTCACTTACCTTGCAAATGAAGTGCGGTAATGACACCTGCCTGACGGTCAGAACACAGGCTGTACTCTCAGTAATATAGCCTAATGTTGAAAGAGATCCCAGGAACGCATGGGCTTAGACCTGCAATGACAGCCATGTACAAAACACATCAGTACCATTTGCAGAGGTCTTTTATGTACGTTCAAAAGATGCACAAACAAAATCACAATCCAAATAGTCCCAAATTGGTTGACATTATACACATCTTTTATGGGCTCGTAATGAGAATTATAATAAAATATACTACTGCTTCATGATTTATCATTATTTAGTCAACTAATAAGCACATACAGTGTTTTTGATGCTCACATGAAAAGTACTAGTAACTAGTTTAACTGGCGCCCCCTCTTGTTAGTTCCCAGTGGGTTGTTGGTGAGAGGCAAATTGCATCATAAATTTGACAAATAAATCATTTATGAGCCAGTGATTTATTGCCCAGCAAAAATAATGACATCCATTACTGGTGAATCATATTTGCTAACACATATTAATATGCTGAAATTACTGAATGAAAGGTCCATTACTGAATTTGCATGAATGCACACCTTGTACCATGCATGCGAAATTCATGGCCGAAAGGGCTATTGACATGCGACTTGAATTTTGCAAATGATAGTTTACAAGCAACAAAGCAGCAACCCCCACACCTATGAATTAAACATGGCACAAAAAAGCGGAACATTTAATTGGATCTGAAAGCCAATTCTGAAGCCCTCTTATCTGCACATTTAATGAATTAGATTTTGTGCACACAGTAATGAAATTATTTCATCTATATTTGATTAAAAACCGGTTGGCATACAAATACAGAAATGCTTGAAAAATACAACATTTTTATAGTGTTTCTCATTCAGGGTCAGGAGAGACACTTTCACATTTTGACTTCATTAAAATGCATTTAAGTAAGCTTCAGGGAATGCTTAAAGTGAACAGTTCACTTAAATATGGAAATTCTGTTGTTATTTGAATCTGAATCATTAAATGAACAATAGGTCATATTTGAACTAGATATTCTGAAGCACAGTATTAAAGGGGTGGTCCACTACGATATCATATGTTAAACTTTAGTTGATGTGTAATGTAGCTGTGTGAACATAAACAACATCTTTGAATGTAATATGTTCAAAGTTCAATGCAAAGGGAGACATTGGCTTTTACAGAGTTAGCTTAGCAAAGCCTACAGTGAACAAAATTACTTTGACTACAAAAAAAATACATCCGTGCTAGTGAGATCACAAGAGATTCCCGTTACATGCATTCACCTCGTGCACCCACCCTGTGCAGCGAAGGGGCGTGGCCAGAGGCACTGTAATGTTAAAGCAGTGAAAGCTAAAATGCCATCCAAACGCATCCAAACTTCCACAGAGCTTCTTCTGTTTCTGTATTTGGGCTTCCAAAGGACATGACACAAAGAGAGAAGTGCTTACAGTTTCATTTTAATTATGTTTCAGATAATTATTTTTAAAAAAAGATATAGCGCTAGCATTTGACAAAGGAGAACTTCCAGAATCTCTCAGTTCAGTGCTGGATTCAGCTAAAAACTCCTCCAACCGACGAAGCTGTGGATTGTGAGCCACAACCTGTAAGTATTTTTATTTGTTAAAATTGATCAACTACATGCACAGTTTCTTAATGGTATGTTGTAGCGAGGATGTAAACAAGGATGTAAACAACGGGAAATGCTGTTTGGCACTGTTAACAATTTAGCTACAAATTCATATTTATCAGTCAAACTGCTGTAAACAGCCACAATCTTCAGCAGCGCTGCAGTGTCTCTCTATGTGTGTCTCTCTATGCGGCTGCTTTCCGTGCGTTCTACATCTCAAATAACAAATTCGCTAAACATGAGAACGTTTCATATTACTTACACATGCTTATTCCTAATATATGTGAAAGACACTTGTCAGATTTTATTTTAGAGAGCAGGCATTAGCTGTGTGCTCTTCATTTCTGTCTGATTCAGGCAGCTAATGCCGCTTGTAGGGGAGTGACGTGGAGCCAATACGCGAATCACAGCACATTATGTTAGCAGACCAATCAGAGCCTCTTGAGGGCGGGCCTTTCAGAAGAACTAGGAAATATGACAGTCATTTTTTATGTTAGCTGAGTAGCTGTATATAATCAAAGTAAGATATATGAAAAAATAACGTGATTTTCTACAAGTGAAGCATGAGCACACACTGCTTTGCATCTTATAAACACAACCAAGCCTTAAAAATACACTGTGGACCACCCCTTTTAAACAAACTTGAGTTTGCAAGATGGCGAGTCGTTCTAAAGTGACTTAACCCTCTGACAACATGTTGTCCAGATTAAGGCCAAAGGGAGACCCTTTCAGCCATAGCAAGAGAAGTTGGTCATACAATTGCCTCTTTACAGTGTCACCAACTCATTCAAGTCCACCCAAAAGCCTGGTCATCCACTAAAGACAAACGCATGAGAGGACTGGATAATGCAGAGAATCTCAATGGGCAATCCCTTCAACACTTCATCTGGAACTGCCCATAAGTTAAGTCTCCACACTGTGCTGACGTTTAAGAGAATCTGGAATGAAAGCCTAGTGACCAAACCTCTCATCAGCAGAAAGAATTAAAAAGGCTAAACTAACCTCTGCTGTGGGATCAGAGAACTGATCCAATGTTCACTTTAGTCATGAAAGCGAACTTTATGTTTCTGGGTCCAGACTGAGACTGAGGAAAGACTGAGGAAAGAATGAATTTAAAGTATTTAAACGAAGCTTGTTTTCTGCAGCTAGAGTAAATGCACAAGCCTTCCTGTTTCAGAAATATTCTTTGACCTTGCTATAACAATCTGGCTTTTGTCAAAGTCGCTCATCCAAGTCAAATAGAGCAGATTGTTTGCTTGGCCTTATCAGCAAATGATCAAAGATATATGCTTCACCTGTAACTGGTCACAATAGACACAGTAGATAATACTTCTCCAGTACTTACAGTTAATAATAAAAGTTCCAAAAGGCCTGCAAATAATTCTTCAGTGAAGAGTACTTAAAAGAACTATTAAAGAACATTTCCTATAGTTGTTAAAAGTTCTTCATGGAACACTTGATGTAAATAAAGAACCTGTATTTTAAAGAATGTACCTATACAAAAAGCACCTACTTAATTACCAGCTCACTAATACACTTTTTACAGAGCTCTCATCGAGACTGAATAATCACTGAAATGAATGTCAAGCAGTTCTGTAGACACACGAAGCGACAATAACTTTGCTAAAGAAATAAAACACCATTTTTACTTGGTGACTAGTAACTTAATGCAACACACAAGCGATTAATGGCAGAAATTCTTGTTCATTTAAGGGTTAGTTCATCCCAAAATTATATTAAGTACTCACCATCATGCTATTTCAATAGACTGAAACCTGAAAACAAATTTAAATAAATAAAAAAATATATACTTTATTTTCCTATGCCTTCCATATCAGATCAAGGTGCATGTTCACTACAGGCAATACAACTCTTGTGTGTTGTGCTGCTGACCCTAATGACAATATGTTGTGCTGCCCTTGTGAACATGCACCCTAACGACCTGATGCAGGTAAGAAGATACAGGAAAAATAGTGTTGTATTTACAGTTTTTGTTTTGCACACAAAATTGTTCGTTTATTATTATTACAACTGAAGTGGGTAAACTGGGGATGTTTAGACAATGTTTTTTGCTCCTTTTCTGGACTTTGAGCATCCTTTTCAGGACCGTTGCTACCTATGGAGGATGAGGGAGCTGTCAGATTTCATCTAAAATATATTAATTTGTCTTAACAAAGCTCTAAGGTGATTGAAATGATATAAGGGTGAGCATAATTTAATAACAGAATTTTCGCATTTGGCTGAACTAACTATTTAAGGCATGAATGATTTCCCACCCATCAGTTCACAAATCACTATAATCTTGTGGAATAAACACTGTTGTAAGGGAGTGTTTGTACACAAAACAGAGCATTATACAGTCCCGACCTGGTAGAATGATGACGGCCTAATCCCTGACAGCTGATTGAATCATTTTCAGTCAATTCTCAGCCTCTGATTAACCTGGAGATAATCGGCCACAGGTAAGTGACAGACGACCGGAGGTGCCAGCCTGTGTGATAACAACAGCCTCAGTCCAGATAAGAGAACAGACTGATGCATGAGCTACAGCTCCGCTTTGGGATTGTCCTCCTATAAGCCAATCAGCAGACTTCCCGATTATGATAGAGAACAAAACTTAGATCAGTCAGTTACAAAATGAGTCTACGTGACATCCAATCACGCTACCATTCACCAATCTGTTCAACAAATTGTGGGCCTTCGTCCAGGGAATCAAATTTATCATTCAGGTTGGACCACCAGAGCCTGTTTCTTAGTCAGTCCCAGCCTCTTTTAGTGAACTGAACATCTGCTGGCCTGCTGAAGCACACGACTCTTCAGCCACTTTTTCTCTCTGCACGAAAACAACAGGGACATGTGAGTGGAGGGAGCCAAGAGAGTCCTTTACAGTGCAGATGCTGCCAGTCCACCGCATGCTGCGATCTCATTCACACTGTTTTCCTGCACAATCAAGCGGGTGAGATGCACACATGAACGCACGCAACACATCTCTTTTCAACAGTGCACCAGGAGAGCTCAAAACGAGAAAATGTCTGTCTGCAGGAAAGAACCAAATAAGATGCATGATTGAAAAACATCCACTTAGACATTCATTTCAAAACAGCGCAAGAGGGAAGGTGAAACGATCTGCTGACCAAAAGCACTGGAGCTGCTATGTAGCAATGCCAACATATGTATCTACTTGGAGTGAGAGACGTGACAAGGTCTGTGGGGGATATTTGAGTTGTTTTCTACATGCCTCATGCCTTTTTTCCCTCCTTGTATTTGGGAAGAATCACAGCCTGAGCTGAGCTTGGGATTCAGTGCACATTATTAGAATTCTACCAACCCTACTTGGCCTCTGAAGCAAATCATTTGCCAGGTCCTGAGGGGGGTTAAAGGCAACACATTTTACATATTAGTACCTAGCAACTGACACAATGCAGGGGTAGTGATGCTGATACAACAGACTGCTGCTTAAAACAGCAGGAACATGCATGAAACACAAGTAGCTAAATGCTCTCAAAATTAAATGATTATTAGCCATTCAAGGTATAGTACATACAAAAATGAAGATTCTATTCAGTATTCATCTCATTCTCATTACCTTCTTTGTAGTCACAATAATCAATATATCGACTTAATTGCACAACACGTGGACATTCATTCATTTTCCTTCGGCTTAGTCCCTTTATTTATCAAGGGTCGCCACACGTGGACATGTCCTTAATAATTTATGGTGGTGCAAAAAATATCACGCATACATAAAAGCCAATTCTAACCGCATTTTAGCTGATTGCGCAGCCTCTCTATATCTATTGGAGGTGTCAGTGTCAGTATGGTTAAAAAACACTGGTACTTACTATAAAATACCATAGTATATTTTCATATGGGTGCCTGACGACTGAAAATCTGTTTCTTTTTTCTAGTTCTTTTTACCTTGCACTTTCTTTGTTAACATTTATTATTGTTATAGATTTGTTTAGGATTTACATTTTCAAAATCTGATTCCAATGCCTAATTACTAAATTGACTATAATTAAATGAAATATTCTTAAGAACAAAATATTATATGTTCTTTGGAATTATGTCTACTTCCATTATGATGCTATTATAGTGTTAAAATTGTCTTAAAATGACAATAATATTGTTTATTGCAATACATTTTGGTGCTACATATTGTACTTCAAAAAATAGATATCGTGACAGGCCTATCCACAACAGCAAATTTTAGAAGAACCATGAAATTTTAGAAGAACATTTACCTCTAACCATAAAACAGTTCATAGTGGTGACTACTTTATATAAAAAATTTATTAATTAATAAAAAAATGTGTGATGTACAGGCTGTCATTTAGGTGATTCACTCACTCACTATCCTTTGGCTTATTTCAATTCATTTAGGTGATTATTTACAGATAATCTTGCTCTCCCATACAACTTTGGGGTTGTGAATTTGTGACAAAATTACCTACAGTTTGAAGAGGTTGGCAAAATGTTAAAACCCAGGATCGCACTACTTGGTATGTGAAATCGTACTACTTTTGTGTATCTTTGTGATCCATTTGTAAAATAGTGGCAAAATTATAACAGTAATGCAAAACCGTTCTGAAATTGATGTTGTGCATCATATTCTTTGGATTGTAAAATGGGGGCAACATCATACTGTTTGGAAAGTAGAAAAGAATCAACATTATTCAACTTGGCTTTCTGAAGTGGTACCAAAATCATATACCTTTCAGACTGGTTTACAAAATAGTGGTGAAATTGCATATCATACTAGAGTTTACAAAATGGTAGCAAAATCATACCTATTCTGTTTGCAAAATGATGATGGAGTCGTATAATGTAGAAGTAGTTAGTTTGCAAAACACTGGCCCTATTGTACTATTGGTTTGCAAAGTGCTTGTGAAACTATATACAGTTGAAACGGTTTGCAAATGATTATAAAATCATATATAGTATTACTCTTTGGGCCTCACAGTGGCACAGTGGGTAGCACGTTCGCCTCACACCAAGAAGGTCGCTGGTTCGAGCCTCGGCTGGGTCAGTTGGCGTTTCTGTGTGGAGTTTGCATGTTCTCCCTGTGTTGGCGTGGGTTTCCTCCGGGTGCTCCGGTTTCCCCCACAAGTCCAAAGACATGCGGTACAGGTGAATTGGGTAGACAAAATTGTCCGTAGTGTATGAGTGTGAATGGGTGTGTATGGATGTTTCCCAGAGATGGGTTGCAGCTGGAAGGGCATCCGCTGCATAAAACATATGCTGGATAAGTTGGCGGTTCATTCCGCTGTGGCAACCCCAGATTAATAAAGGGACTAAGCCGAAATGAAAATGAATGAATGAATGAATGAGTATTACTCTTTTATTTGCAAAATGATGGCAAAGTCTCTATACCTTCTTAAATCATGTTAGGAGTTCAGCTTTATGTTCACGTTTACTTTTGGTGGTGTGTTTCTGTTTAATCCAACCCATCAATTCTTACAACCTGGCTTCAAGAGACCTGCTCCTTCTGCCAAGATTTATGAAGTGTGCATCTGATAGACTACTCCATGAGACAATGGGAGAGATGTTACAACACAACTGATATTGTACATTTTATGACAATGACAACAATTGTCATACTATGTATAACATGTCATACTGTTGAAAAGTATTAAGTTCAAGTGTATAGCTTGCCCAAATTCATGATGCAGGAATGAAATATTTTGGTGGATGATGATTTTACAGTGCTCTGTTGTTCTTTTCTACAATTTCCACTATGTTGTTCAACAGAAAAAAAATACAGTATGCGTATTTTGGAACGACCTTAAGAAAATAATGGGATTTTTTGTATATTTGCATTGATTATTCTTTTAACAAACTGAACTTTTGTCAGTAAAAAGACATTCTCCGAGAAAACCATGTATAATGAAAGGCTGAGATGTCTAATTCACAGCAAAGATTGTTTCTAATAAATTATGTAAATCATTCATTGAATTCAACAGGTCAGGTTTTACAAAAAGTTACAACAGATCAAAGTAGGCCGGTGATTAATTTAGTGCTGATATTTCCATCAAATCCACTCCGTCTAACTTGAAACGCTGCATTTGTGAACAGAAAATCTCTTTTATCACAGTAATTTCATAAACCTCAAGTTAAATCAGGAAGATCTTTGTCAAGGCATTGTTTGCTTTGACATGAGGTAGCGCAGTAATCACCTCTGCCAATGCTCGACAGCAAGAGACCATTACAAGCTAAGCCATGTGTTTAAGCATCAAAACCTGGAACTGACTCTGTGTCCCGCTTGAAAAGGTGGCGCTGAATTAAGGATGACATCTCATTGGTCTTTCTGGACAAATACCAACACACAGTTTGACGCACTTCAACAAATCTGGACACATTGACATTGACACCCTCCTTGGCTAGGGGATGTTCCTGGTGTGCAACAAAGGTACAGCGGCAAAACATTCATCTCAGTTTCTCTTTCTATCCACAGAAGCCCCTGGAGAAGGGCAGGCACAGGCCCACCATCTGCTAACGGCGTCTGGAAGAGCCAGAACGGCTGCCAGGACCCAGGTGACGGGACTGGCCAACACAATCTCACAAATCCTTGCATGGTAAACCTGCAACTGTACCCATTGCTTCTCAGCTCTTCGATTTTATTCAATATCTGGTTATTGGAGCAAAGACAATAGTGGTACATCAGCAGAATGTTGGAACTTGAACAACCTGCATGCAACAGAAAAGGCCTGTAGCACATGAATAAAGCGCACTCTTGTTTATAGCTTGACATCATCCAATGGTTTTTAGGGAAAACCAGACATGAGAGCATTATAGCCCAGTCTGAACATTACAAATGAGTCAATTTCCCTAGTCTACTTAAGAGAGGAACAGTTTACCACTTAATGCATAATAGATGATACAGGGTAATTCTGGAGGATGCCAAATGTAGATCTCAAATTCAAGTATCGGTCACAAAGGGATGTTTTTGAAGGGCAAGCATCATTGATACAATATCAATGTACAAAAACAAAAGTTTTTCCTACAAAGTTGTCAATATAATTCCCGTTCATACATATCTGTGAAAATGACTAAAAATGCTTT
Organism: Danio choprae; assembly: GCA_903798125.1. NCBI lineage: Eukaryota > Metazoa > Chordata > Actinopteri > Cypriniformes > Danionidae > Danio > Danio choprae. The sequence continues at coordinate 11,276,076 of CAIGQW010000302.1, read as the reverse complement.
ATTATGTGGATCGCAACACTACAAAAGTATTTAAAAATCAGACGCAAAGATATGGGTATAGGAACGTATTATAGAGACGTTTTGGTGCAATTCATTTGTCACTTTGATTATTGATGTTGTGCAATTGGTAATATAGTGTTTTTTTCCACCAGAAATTCCACTGTTGAATGTAAATATTTCAAAAGTAAGTTCAAAGATGATGGGTTTAACAAAAGCACTACTGATTAACAAGCTTGTAGCTTCCAGGTTTGTACGTTTTAATTCAGAATCAAACAGAAAAGAAAAACCTTCAGGTAAATTAAACTACAAATTGCTTACTTTTAGTTATCTCTGTCTCTGTCTCTCAAGCTAAACTAGGAGAAGGTGTTTTAAAAATAACCAATTTAAGATCTGTTTTGCAGTCTAATAGAGATTTTAAGAAAGTAGACAGCAGATCTTTGCAGTCTTTCTACCCAATTAGGAGCATCTCTTCTCTTGTCGCTCTCTATTTTCATTGTTATCCTCTTCCTGCCTTCTCCCCACCCTTTGTGCACCTCTTTTCACCTCTTTTGGCATGGATAAAGCAATCTAATGTAGGACTACTCCTATGAGTTCTCTGGCTTTTGCACCTTTGCAAAATCATAGGGGAGGAAAGGGGCAAGAATGTGAGTGTGAAGAAAAAGAAGCGAGAGAAACAGTACTGAGAGAATGAAAGGAAAAGAGAAAATTGGGGGGGTGGTGGGGGCCTGGGAGAGCACGTCAGCGCTGCTGAGAAGAACCTCATTTTCAAAGACCATCTGTTACCAGTCCCTGAGCTGAAAGCTCCATTTATGTCATTCTTACCACTGCCACACAAGCAAAACATCCTCTTCTACACAACTCTGACTCTTTCATCACCAGCTCACTACCATTGAAACAATCATATGGCAGATTTATTGCCTTAACATAACATAATACAGTATTTAGGCAATATCACACAAGCAAGACCACTGCTTTTCCAAAAATAGCTGCATGTAATCAGTCATATTGGATATTCAGAGAAATCTGTTTGACTCAAGCACCATGTTAAAAATATAATTATGTTATTAATACTGAGAAGAAACTGTTATATAAATAAATAAATAAATAGAGAAGCACAGTGGTGCAGTGGGTAGCACAATCACCTCACAGCAAGAAGGTCGCTGGTTCGAGCCTCGGCTGGGTCAGTTGGCGTTTCTGTGTGGAGTTTGCATGTTCTCCCTGTGTTGGCGTGGGTAAGCTAAATTTTCCGTAGTGTATGAGTGTGAATGGGTGTGTGTGGATGTTTCCCAGTGATGGGTTGCAGCTGGAAGGGCATCCGCTTCGTAAAACATGTGCTGGATAAGTAGGCGGTTCATTCCGCTGTGGCGACCCCAGATTAATAAAGGGACTAAGCCGAAAAGAAAATGAATAAATAAATAAAGTAAATATTTTTGCCTAATATGCGAATAAAAGTATTCTCAAAGCTTAAAGCATTCCAATTGAACCACTAGCGAGACTCTGTTTTGAGGATGTTTTTAGTACCTTTCTGGACCTTGAAGAAGTCAGGAACCTTGCCATCTATGGAGGATGAAGAAGCTCTTCAGTTTCATCTAAAACATCTCAGTTTAAGCTCTGAAGAAGGTCTCAGGGATTTGGAACAACATGGGGGTGAGTAAATAGTAGCATCATTTTCATTTTTGGGTGAACCAACACTAAGATTTTCAACGCAATGCATACATTTCAAACATTATAAAACTTTTTAAAGCTATACATATAATACAAAAACTCTTGTTAAAAGCGACACCTTTGGCCACTGAGAGAACTGCAACTAGCAACGTTCTACTTATGCATGTACACAAAATGTACAAGAGACTGCACGTACTTCAGTGTCTTAATATACTCAAAGTTATTTTCCGTTGCTAATGCAAGCAGGCAAATACACAGGCCTTTCCAAAAACAATCATGACTGACGGAATTTGCCAAAGTCCCAGTGCTATTGGACTGAGTGTCATCTAAGAAAATTCAATCACTAAAACGAAAAAATAAAGAAATGAAACCTGTAAAAATAAAATAAAAAAACACCGCATGATTATTAATATCAGAATGTACATCAAAGCATCCTGAGGCATCTAAAACCATTTCATTGCTTTGCTCTGTTATCTCGGATTTAAAGCATGAAAGATTCAAAGCAACAGCTGCCAGAACTGTTATTCTGTACGTTTTTACAATAGAAGTCTGAAGTGCAGTGAAAGAAACATAAGAAAAGGATTGACAGTGAATAGCCAAGGAACAGAGACCAAACACGGCAGGGGGTTAAGAAGTAGGCACGGAAAATGGAAAAGGCCATGCGTGCTGTGTTCAAAGCACTGCCTGAACACAGTAGTTTACCTGGCTGCCTCTTTCCTATTGATGGGTGCTGGATTGTTTGCACTATACTGTGACTGAGTGAGACTCTCCTTTAATCAATTTGTGGGGAGATCACGGTGTAACCTTTGCAGTGAGATGCAGGGGTGGTCAGGAGATATCGAACGAAAGGCCGCCCACACACTCTACCTGTATTGAAAAGATGTCTGGTTAGCCTAACCTGGTAACCTAACAACTTACAAAAACCGGGTTCATCTGCATAATAGTAATGAACTTAAAATCGATGATGAAAATCTGCTTGATTGTAGATTTACAACAAAATGTGCCGTTGATTTTCAGTTAGTCGTAAATGTATGATAATCTGGTCACTATGATGTAAGCTAATGTGAAATGAACACAATCTTTTTTTGTCGATTATTCAGCAAGAAGTAAACAAATCAAAAGTTATGACTTTTACATTGTTGCAAAAATATTTCATTTAAATCTATGATTTTGACATTGTTTTGACTTAATTTTAATGAAGACAGAATAAATGCATTAAAACGAAACTTTTATCATCATTTACTTACCATCCACTTACTCCAAACCTGTTTGCGTTGCTTTTTTCTGCTGAACACAAAAGGACATATTGAATAGTTCAAAACCAGAACCCACTACCTTCAATGGAATTTTTTAATACTCAGGAAGTCAAACAACTACTCACATGCATTCTTCATAATATCTCAATTTTTGGTCAACAGAGTGACCACTTCACTCTCTTCTGTTTTGGCTTCTTAACCATCCTCTAAGTTCACTAAGGGGCCTATCTACCTTTCACTGTGCACCCCAAGATGACTGGTCAAAAATTAAGAAAATACCCAACATATACCATACCTGTTGATGTGTACCTGAAAGAACAAGAAAGTGAGTTGATTATCACAAATGCAGTAAATGTTTCTGTGATGGAAAATACAGTACAAGAAAGTCAAGGAGACATCATGTTTTGTTCTTCATAGCGTACAAAGACAGACACCAAGGACGCCTCAACTCAATCGACCTACTTAAGAGTTGGTCAAAGTAAAGTATGTCATAAGCTCAGTTTCACTTCAGAGAGAGAGAGAGAGAGCAAGCAAGGGGAAAAAAACAAGCTTGTTAAAGGCAGGCAATAAAAATCAGATATCACGCTCATACTATAATGATCTTGTTCAATGAAGTTCTCCTCAGGTTGAGCAATCACTGTACCTCTTTAAACCTAAAAGAGAGCAATCTGCATGCATCCTTTGTCAGCAAAGACCCCTGTTTCTATGCAAATCTCTTTAAAAGGTCGTGGTCAATGTGATGACGGTGCTAAAATCCAACATTTTGCTGACCACGAGCTTTTAAGCAGGCTAAATACCAGCCAGTGAAGGAGAATAACTGGTTTTCGCACCAACGAAACTACCAAACTCAACGCTCGAGTGCGAGAAGAACAACAACGCACGAAAGGAAACACGCTCTGCTGCGGTTGCCACACACACAAAGAAACATGGAAGAACATGAGATGGAGAAATAATTTAACGCGATATTAATTATATATCGTTCTCAGACGTGACATTCATTTAGAAAAAGCAAACTGGCAGACGCCGGGTTCGCGGACGTAGAGAAGCGGGAGTGTTTTGACATATTAAATGACTGCAGACAGTGGTGCGCGGCCGCTCTGCATTCAGCCCACGTTTCCGGAAGATTCTGAGCGCGCTCCTGTGGCTCTGCCTGACCCACCGCCAGCCCTCCTCAGATCACATTCAAAGTGATTGTGCTGCTCAATATTTCATTGACATCAGCCTCAAAGATTGTTGCTACAGTGACACCAGAGATAATTATTTTTACCACAGTCTTTTTTGAGATGTTTTTACCCCCTCCTCTGCCTGGCTCCAGCCATTCCTGTGGAGAATTGTTCTGCATAAATCAGCTGGTGGAATATTGAATCAGCCTCACCACAGGGAATGTGTTTTTGTGTGTGGTATGTGTGACTGATTAGTGCAAAGTCAAGGCGCTAAAACAAGGCAAACGGCGCCGCTTAGTGGCAGCTCTGGGGCATTTATAGTCATTGACTCGTTCACACAAAACATGAAAATACTGTCGACATTCTCACCTTCAAATCCTTTTGGTTATCTTTTTTTCTGTGAAACATAAAGTAGCATTTGTTGCTGGATATTTAAGCCATAAATCAGTCGTTAGCACCTACTAAGTTGCAAAGAAGAAAGTCAGGAGGTGGCAGCACGGTGGCGCAGTGGGTAGCACATTCATCTCATAGCAAGAAGGTCGCTGGTTCGATCCTCGGCTGGGTCAGTTGGCATTTCTCTGTGGGGTTTGCATGTTCTCCCCGTGCTCGCGTGGGTTTCTCTGGGTGCTCCATTTTCCCTCACAAGTCCAAAAAACGTGGTATAGGTGAATTCATTCATTCATTCATTTTCATTTCGGCTTAGTCCCTTTATTAATCTGGAGTCGCCACAGCGGAATGAACCGCCAACATATCCAGCATATGTTTTACGCAGCGGATGCCCTTCCAGCTGCAACCCATCACTGGGAAACATCCATACACACTCATTCACACACATGCACTACGGACAATTTAGCTTACCCAATTCACCTGTACCGCATGTCTTTGGATTTGTGGGGGAAACTGGAGCACCCAAATTGGGTAAGCTAAATTGTCCGTAGTGTATGTGTGTGTATAGATGTTTGGATTAAGTTGTATGGATGTTTCCCAGTGATGGGTTGCAGCTGGAAGGGCATCCGCTGCGTAAAACATGCTGGATAAGTTGGCGGTTCATTCTGCTGTGCCGACCCCAGATTAATAAAGGGACTAAGCCGAAAAGAAAATGAATGAATGAAAGTCAGGAGGTGAGAGTGAGAAAACGACAATGTACATTTTTATACTCTCAGAAGGTAGTAACGTAACTAACATGTATCATTCATTCATTCATTTTCATTTCGGCTTAGTCCCTTTATTAATCTGGGGTCGCCACAGCGGAATGAACCGCCAACTTATCCAGCATATGTTTTACGCAGCGGATGCCCTTCCAGCTGCAACCCATCTCCGGGAAACATCCACACACACCCATTCACACTCATACACTACAGACAATTTAGTCTACCCAATTCACCTATACCGCATGTCTTTGGACTTGTGGGGGAAACCGGAGCACCCGGAAGAAACCCACGCCAACACAGGGAGAACATGCAAACTCCACACAGAAACGCCAACTGACCAAGCCGAGGCTCGAACCAGCGACTTCTTGCTGTGAGGCGAACGTGCTACCCACTGCGCCACTGTGAGGCCTACTAACATGTATCATTTGCTCTTTATTTTCCATTAAAAGACTGTAAATTAAGGTAAATAAAGGTGCATATTTGAAAGGGTATCCTTCTATTGAGAGTGTAGGCCTTTTAAAATGCACCCAGAAATGAAAATGCACTGTTTATTTTCTTAAGCAGAACATTAAAGATGATTTTTAGTTGAAACATTGCTGATTCAGAAAACGTATGTAAGTGGTGTGAGGGTCGAAAAATGTATACACGTCAAACAAAATGATCTCCTGATGGTATACTGAGGCAGGCCCGGTTCTATAGTAGTCAACATTTGAAATGGATCAAAACCTTCAATCAAAGTTGTTCTAAAACTATTGAACAAGACCCATTCTTGTCTCAGGACAACTTTTAAAAAAATAATAATAATTTAAATGTTGATCACTGTAGACTTTCCTGACTGGGGGAACAATTAGGTAGTTTATAGTTCATGGGTAGTGTATTTCATAGTTTTTACATTTAATATTTACTTTTTTCTCTATTTTCATTTGTGCCATTTTTGACTTAAATGAGACATATCTTTGAAATGTATTATAGCACATTTGTGAAAACCCTTTATATATAGGCCATGAATAATGTATATATTAGTTTATAGATAGAATTAAATTGCAGTACAATTGTAGCCACTCATGATAAATATGAGCTAGGAAAGCTGTATTGCTTAGCTTTTTATTTCATAAATAAAATCCCACAAATCTAACATTTAACTGAAATAAACTAAAAGATCACGAGTCAGAAAACCCATTATGAACTATATTTTTCTCAGTTGTAGGCATTGTTTTATTTGATGCTTTTTACAACCTCGATTTGCCCAGATAACAGCTCTAAATGTCATGTAATGCTTGATGAGGTTCAAATAAACCTTAAAAAAGACATTAGAGGGCATTTATCCATACAGAACTCCACTATATTTTTCAGGTTCTTTGATCTTGGTGGACTTTGCACATTTTCTGTAGGATTTCTTTAATTGTTTGTGTTAGAGACTTTTACTTTAATGGATAAAAAAGTGCTTATTTTTATTGTTGATTGAAAAAAATATATTTGGGGGGAAAATTCATTAGAATTCATTTTAAATTTTGCCTGATTCCTTTTAACTCTCAGCTATTACTTGCGTTTTAAAAAATCACCAAGAACTACAGTTTAATATAAAACACCTTTAATATTCAGCTGAAAGAAAAGGTCAATTGCATCTTGGGCTGAGGGTGTGTACATTTTCATTCAGCAAATTTTAATTTGGGCATGAACTCTCTCTTTCCTAGTGGTTGAATCTCAAAATACAGTCTCGGAGGTTTAAAAATCAATCAGTTTCTGGTGTAACAAATGATCTGCCTCAAAATCATGTCTTTGAAAGCAGACATAAACAGTGTCACAATATAATTACTGAGAAATTGCCCAAGGTAAAGACATCTGCCAGGCAAATAAATGTTATAATGCAATGCAAACCTCCGAGATCCTTTGGGAAAGCAGGATTGTTATCCACTGTGATTATGTGCATTTTTAATAGCTTTTTTTATGGGGATGCTAATGAAATACTCTTCACAAAATGTCGAACAGGTCTTGGCCGCATGTTGCATAAATATCCATAAAGCTAAATAAATACCAGCGTTCCTACCCCTGATCAACAGTTTCATTGGAGAGGGCTTAGTTGAGTCTAAACCTTTAAAGCAACAACTGAATTTCAAGTTGATCCTTTAATTTTTTTTTATTTGATCTATGAAATGTAATTGGGCCAATTAGTGTGAAGAACGTTACACATTGCAGATTGATATTCCTAATAATGCATCAGAGCACACTCAGTATGTGCTTTGAAATTCACCTGTGCGCAATGTCAATAAAATATTCCTCTGAGAAAGGCAATGCCCAGAGGAAAGAACACAAACAGGCTTAAAATCCTCCGATTTCCCCCTCCGGTTTGCTATTTTTATGAATCACAAATCACTAGGCCAAAACTCAGCTCTCTGCAGACTGGAGCCCAGGGTTACTGTGGTTACATGGGAACCCTGAAGACATCATTTGCACAAGACTGTCAGTTTCTTTTGCCCTGTTTTTCCCCCCATACCCATTAGAAGACCTTGGACAGGTCAGTGGCATATATATAATTAATAGCACTGACACAAAGAAATGCTGCTCAGATTGTTTGATATTTGCTAGTTTGTAATTTTTTACTACAGCTCAAAACATGGAAGACTAGTTTATATATATATATATATATATATATATATATATATATATATATATAT
>CAIGQW010000302.1:11247562-11268156 GCA_903798125.1 Danio choprae | reverse complement strand
TATATATATATATATATATATATATATATATATATATATATATATATGTTTTGTTGATGGACCAACCAGAATAGGATTCAGTAGCAAATCTGAGCTGACAATTGCACACTTAGTCTTATTCTTCTGTTAGTATCCATTCACATCATTGCTTGATATTTTGTGCACAGTGAATGCCTGATAAAGGCAGGAATAGTATTATCATAAAACTTAGCTAACTGAAACCATTTTAATTCTCGACTACCGCTTGTAATCAGTATAAAAGCTAAATTATTAAATAATTATTCAAATAACCATAATTTTTCTGTACTGACAAAAATAATTCTAAACGACAAAGGTATATCTTTGCATTACATTTGATTGTGTATCCTGGTTTAAAGTATTTATTTTAAAGTCTTGCTGACCTTACACCTTTAAACCGTAGAATGTGTGGTAGAGGTGGGGTACTGCAATTTTTATTTTAATGGCGCCACACAATTGTGATCAACCATCAGTGAAATAACTTATTTCTAAATGTGGAATCTGCAAGCCATCGACAATTTATTTGCTGCCAAGAAATGGTTTATAATCATCTCTTTACAAAGCTGGTTGTAATGTTTCATTCCAATATCCAAACTAAAAACAAATTGCCACGCTACACTCTGACATGCAGTCTGATATCTTTGAACAGCAGAATGTGGTACAGGTCAGGTTAAAAAAATAAATTAAAAAAATTTGTGTGATCATGTAGTTTAGGGGTGTCAAACTCATTTCCTGGAGAGCCACAGTCCTACACAGTTAAGTTCCAGCCCTGCTTCAACACACTTACCTGCAGGTTTCAAACAAGCCTGAAAAACGTATTGATCAGGTGTGTTTAATTTGGGTTGGAAGTAAACTGAGTAGGGGATGCGGCCCTCCAGGAACCGAGTTTGACACCCCTGATCTAGTTCAATGGCAAGACATCAGGCAGAGGTGAAACTGAGCAGGGGACATCAGGTGATGACACTGAATTCACAAATGTTAATCTGTAGTAAGGTTTCATTGCTGTGAAACGTAACGAAATCTCTTCAGACTTGGATATTAATCATTGGAGAAACATTAAACATTCAAAGGGGAAGGAAGTCTTGCATTCCTGATTGAGCACTCAAAGACATCAGAATCCACTTTTTTTAAAGAATTTATTTGATGACAATGTACAAGAACATTTTCAGGCTGATGGTCTTCCCTGAAGGTCTTACTGTAAAAGGAAAGACGACAATACAGTGAGATTTAAACAACACTTCACTAATTTATAACTAGATCAACCCATTACAAATTATTCATACACAATCCCTAAACATCACATTTATCAAGGACAAAGGCTCTCTTTAAGGGGGAGTATCTTAAGGGACGGGTTGTTTCTGAATACTCCAGTGGATATGGACACACTTGCAGACATGCAGTCAAAGTGGCTAGTTTATCTCAAATGAGTGAATGCTAACCACACACAGCATGCTACAAATTAGTGAGTCAAATAAATTGACAAGCAATTTAGGTACATTCAGATGTTTTTGTTTTTTTTGTGTTAGAGACACAGGTTATTTTAAATATCTGCAAGTGGGGTAAGGCATTGGGATTGAACATGCAAAGCACTTCAAGTTAACTGGTAAAAGTGGATCACATCAGCACACCATGCCGATTTCCACTCTACCTTCTCCTGAAACCTCAAGCCTTTCACTTCTGTAACGGTCCAGGGGAGGCAAAAGAGGGCAAAAGATTGGACAAAATGAGACCTTTCAACTAAAACTACTCATGTCTAGGATTATTCTGAAACACAGGCTTTAATTTCATGCTGGGTTTGTGATCAACAGCCCCATCAACAGTCAATCTGACTGCTGCATGAATTTGTAAATCCTGCTATTTAGCTTGTGCTACTGATTGCTACATGGTCAGCACGTCACTAATAGTAAGAGCTCTACTCACTACTGGTGTGGTATTAAATAGAGGTGCCTGTAAGAATTATTTCCAACCATATACTGGGGTCAATAGCATTAGCCATCAACAAAGCAGCTAAACGTTTGGAGTTAACTTTACAGATCACTCCAGACTCTCCTTCCACAGCAGTTAGTCTACTTGTGAAAGTGTTTACCTTCTACAGTCCAGAAGTACATTTGATCAAGAAGGAAAGATGACAAATTACACATTAAAACCAAGACAATGACAAAAACAACAGGCAGAAATTAGAAAAAGGGTTCTCAATCCTACAGGAAAACAAAGATGAACATTACCTTTTTGCCAGAAGCACCAACAGATGCTTTCTTGATGCCTCTAACTTTCTTCATTCTGTTCTTGCGTTCCTTGCGCTGTTTTCTGGATGTCTTTTTCTTCTCATAAAGGCCATGCTAAAAAAAGAAAAAAAATGTTTTATAAAATTAGTTTTATAAAACAAGATTCAAATGTCTGATGTACACCTTACAATTCACTAAAATAGAGTTTACAACAGTAATTTCCTTATGGAGGTCACTCCAAAATAGTTGCTTTAATTATAAAGTTCAAGGAAACATCCTTTTCGGTGTTTGCATCATTAAACTATAAAAATGGCATTATACATAATCTTATTAAATGCAAGTGTTTGTTTAAATTCAAAATATGGGAAATCAAATCAAGCACAGAAAATTGTCTGTAAAAATCAAACCTCATATTCTGACCAATACAATTCAAACTAAATATAAAATGTATTATATTAAAAGGATAGTTCACCCCAAAAAAGATTCTCACTATTTACTCAGTTAGCTACAATTGTTTTTGAATTTCAATATTACGTTCACATTTTTTTCTCAAAGCATAAAATTAGGAAAAATTCACATCCTTAGTAAAAACAAAATACTATGGAAGTCCTTGGCTGTTTTTCCAACACTCTTCAGTAACTTTGGTTTCAACAGGTGAAAATATCAAACAAGTTTGAAACAAGTTGGAATAGTGAATACATTTTTTTTTTATTATTCCTATAAACTTGAGTAAAAGCATCTTGCTTTTAAATATTTTTTTTTAAATGCATTTGTGGGCTCAGCAGTGATCCTAACAGTTAGTGGAAATGTAAATCATGATAAGTAATTTTGAAGAAAAAAAAAGTAACATTCTAAAATGTACAGAAATCAAATATACACATACATGTAAACCAATTTAAGTTCAATTGGGTCATGGTTTACAGTGTAATTTTTATGGAGCCACACAATTGTGATCAACCATAAGTGAAATTACTATAAATTCTAAATGTGGAATCTGCAAGCCATAGCATTTTAACCATAAATAGATTCTTTTTACTGACAAGAGATGGTTCATAAGCCGTTACAAAATGAGGAAAATGTAATGTTGCATTCTTTAACTCACACTAAAAACACAAATTGACATAACAGCAACATAACAGCCTTTGTGTTTTTAAAAGTCACACAAAAGTTGTTACACTAGACTTGGCACAAATTTCCTTTGGATGCTATAACGATCATATGATAAAACACGACTTTATACAACATTCAAAATAATATTTTTCAGACATTTCAATCTTTAAATTAGTTATTTAAATGCATGAATTTTAACATTGGTCATGTAGCATAAACAAGTTCTCCAAACTTTAAAGGGATAGTTCACCCAAAAAAGGAAATTGTCATTACTCTTGTTTTAAAACTTTGAATTTCTTGCTAAATAGAAGATGATATTTTGAAAATAGTAACAACTGACTTCCATACTATTTGTTTGACCTTCTACGGAAATCAATGGTTACAGGTTTTCAGCTTTCTTCAAAATATATTTTGGGTTCAAAAGAAAAAAAAAAAAACAAAACAAAAAAACCTCAAGGTTTGAAAGTAAAGGGTGCATAAATGATTTTTTGGGGGTTAACTAATCCTTTAGGGCTAGAAGGATTTTCTCAGTCTCCTTCACTTGCTTTTGTATGAATGCAAGTCAAGGGTGTGAAAAGAGGTACCTTAATACTTAAATTTCATGACAATCATGCAGCATTATAAGCATCAGTGAGTGGCATACCCTCTGCAGCCTGTATTTGGGCTCATTCTTCTTGGCGTAGTCCAACGAATCGTAGATCATGCCGAACCCCGTTGTCTTGCCACCACCAAACTGTGTTTTGAAGCCAAAGACGAACACCACATCAGGGGTGGTTTTGTACATTTTTGCAAGCTTTTCCCTGATCTCTGTCTTAGGGACTGTTGCTTTGCCCGGATGCAGGACATCGACAATCTGAAAATATGAAACACGAGTGAGCAAATCCATCTTATAAATTCACATTTTTATTTCAGTAAGTAAGAATATCAAATTTGCCACCTACTTACCATTTGCTTCCTCTGAAGCAGCCGGTTTGTCATAAACTTTCTGGTCCTGACAGTGACTGTGTCGTTCTGCAAAGTGACATTAAAATCCTGATTAATAAACTTAATTTACATCTAACAAGTTAAATATCGCACTTCAACAGAAACCCACGAGCTAAACTTGCATAAGAGCTTTTCCCAAAGAACAAAATTCATATTTCTCGTCATGACAACTTCATTTCTTACTCAACAGTTACTTCATAGCAATATATTATTGCAAAAAAAAAAATCCAAGTGTTACTTCACGAAAATCAGAACAATTTTACAGATCTGAACCGATAACTATACAGTAGAAAACACCTTAGCTTCACGAGCATGAAACCATGGTTAGCAGTTTAGCTGTTAGCTTCATAGGCTCGACACTAAATACAAGCGCCAATTTCAGTGTTAAGGTTTTATATATTTACTATTTCATGTTCACAGACACGCAAATGTTGCCACGTACTAATATTTTATCCCTCATTGCCTAGGCACTGCTCAACAGTAGCACGATGGTACGAATTGGAAGAGCATCATTTTTTGGTGTGGTAATAAATAGCACATCGTTCAAATGAAGCTATAAATTGGCCATAATATATGTTTATTGTGCTTCACGCTAAAAATGACAGTATTACATCGTCGGATGGTGAAGATTTAATCAGATTATTGTATTCATTTGTCCCCAAATAGACTCACCATCTTGGCGTCGACTCGCTCAGGGACGAGGAAAAGAAAGAAGGACCCGTAGGTGCCCGAGAATATGCCTGAGCGCTGGTATAGTATATTGAGGCACTGCCTGACTGAAAAGCAACGCTAAGTTAAATTTGTGTTCAAAAACGGTTTAAAACATATTTTAATTCCACAAGTAAACCTTAAAGGTATGTCAGAACATTTGAAATTATCTTAAAATATGTATCTACAAAAGCCTAAAGAGCAATACATGCACATACATTTTACGACTGCTTAAAATGAAAATACGATTTATAACTTATTGTCTATTACATACTCTATAAAAATCTCGAAACGATTTAGCAAACAAGTAGTAAACGCTGTGACATTCCACATTTCTAAAGCTAACGTTAGGTGTCCGTTGCGAACACTTTATTCTATTTATCTGCCTTGCACTTTTATGCAGGTTTTAAATTAATGTAAGTTAATATTACACTTTTACCTTATTAAACATTTTAAAGTGATTTGACAGAGACAGCTAAAACCAGAGACACGACAATGCGAACAGTGCAATGTAGCAGTAATGTAGCATTTTATTTAGACGGCAGAGACAAAGCATTAAATATATATGTGTGTTTATTATATTATATTATATTATAAACATAAATATCATATAATATAAATACAATGTTTGTTTGTTTGTAGTAATGTCCCAAGTAAAGTATTTCACATAAAAAAAGTCTACATATAGTTTAATATAGCTATTAAAATTCCCCCTTGAACAGATTTTCCAGATTTTTCGGAAGAACAGCAGGCAGTTCAGAACAAACAACACTCCAATCAACCATCACACATAGATCATTCAGGTCACCACTTCCAGAATTACAAAAACTATTGTTTTGTCTTGTGTACTATATGGAAACATCTTTTATATGAAATGTCTTTCTCTGGAGAGTATTAAATAAATCAAAAATAACATGCACGTTCTCACTTATTTAGTTATAATTATTAACATTTCCAACAATTCTGTAAGGGGCTCACAAACTTTCACCTGCCGCCGCATATGTGTGTGATGATTCAAAAGTTTGAAATATTCAGAAGGATGTATTAAATTTATCTAAACCGATAGTGAAGTTTTGATAGTAGTAATAATATTAATATTTTTTTACTATCAGTTTTGATAGTAGTAATAATATTAATAGTTTTACTTACAATACTGATAGTAAAAATATTCATTCATTCATTTTCTTTTCGGCTTAGTCCCTTTATTAATCTGGGTTCGCCACAGCGGAATGAACCGCCAACTTATCCAGCATATGTTTTACGCAGCAGATGCCCTTTCAGCTGCAACCCATCTCTGGGAAACATCCACACACCCTCATTCACACACATACACTACGGACAATTTAGCTTACCCAATTCACCTGTACCGCATGTCTTTGGACTTGTGGGGGAAACCGGAGCACCCGGAGGAAACCCACACGAACACAGGGAGAACATGCAAACTCCACACAGAAATGCCAACTGACCCAGCCGAGGCACGAACCAGCAACCTTCTTGCTGTGAGGCGATAGTGCAGCCCAAAAATATTCATATTATTACAAATTAATTTTTTATTCAGATTTGATCTTTTAATGCAGATAATCAAAAAAAGCATTACAATTCCCCCAAATATGTTAAGCAGGACAACCGTTTTCAACGTCCTAAGCAAAGTCTCTTGAGAAAATGAGTGTATTTGAATGATTTCTGAAGGATCACGTGGTACTGAAACTGTAGTGAAGGCTGCTTAGCTTTCAGCTTTGCTATCAAAGGAATACATAATTTTTTTTAAATATAATAAAAATAGTTAGTGTTATTGTTATTGTAATAATATTTCTCAATATTCTTGTAGTTTTTACTGTATTTTAGTCAAATAAATGCAGCCCCGGTGATCATAAGAGACTGCTTTTAAAAACATTTAATATATACATACATAATAGATCAGTCTCTAATACATCCTGCATGCATCCTATTGTTCTCCACAGAAATTCTCTCCTCTAGAAATGACATAGACGTTCGCATGTTTGATCTTGCATATTGCACCTGATCGATTATATGTATTCTAGGCATGACGGAGATCTCTTCGTCCTGCCTGGCAGACTTACAAAAAAGCACTTTTGACTTGTCCTTTACGTCCACACGGTGGCTGGACCTCCTAATGCAAACAGAAAGCGTGGACATGCAGTTCTTCTGGAAGTTTTCGTTCATAAAAGCATAGATAATAGGATTGTTGAAAGAATTTGAAAAGCCTATGGCCTGTGCGACAGCTATAATCATATTAACCGTGACGTCATCGTACTTCTTGTTCAGGTAACCTGAAAACAGAAAGTAAGTGGGAGAGTTAAGGGGACTGTGAAATGCACAGATATTTTACTGAACACTGAAATGTTCTTACTGTACTCAAACAGGATGTGAACCGTATGAAAAGGCGCCCAGCAGACAGTAAACAGCACGACAATGGTGACCATCATCTTGATTGCTCTTCGCTTCTTTCTGATGCATAAAGAGGGATTAGGTACAGAGTCATGTATTTCTTATTTGACATGTACTAACACTTATATTGCAATGTTACTTCTATGCAGCAAATGACAATATCTGCGCTGTGGACAAAACAAAATGATTAATTCCATATGGAGATATTTCCATTTATTCATTCATTTTCTTTTCGCCTTAGTCCCTTTATTAATCAGGGGTCACCACAGCTAACTTATTCAGCATATGTTTTACACAGCAGATGCCCTTCCAGCTGCAACCCATAACTGGGAAACGCCCATACACTCTCATTCACACACATACACTACAGACAATTTAGCTTACCCAATTCACCTATAGCGCATGTCTTTGGACTTGTGGGGGAAACCGAAGCACCCGGAGGAAACCCACACGGACACGGGGAGAACATGCAAACTCCACACAGAAATGCAAACTGACCCAGCCGAGGCTCCAAACAGCGACCTTCTTGCTGTGAGGCGACAGCGCTACCCACTGCACCACCGTGCTGCCCTGAGATATTTCCATATGGCCTTTAATAACAGACCTGATGTAAGCTTAGAACAGATTTACCACTCATTTTTTTAGATATAATTTTCCAGAACTTCAATTTAATTTCAATGAGATTAAAAGATTAGAATTAATATAAAGTAATATGAAGTAATATATTCCTTACTCCTAATGTTAAACACTTCACTTTGAACACAGTTAAACAAATATAGAACTAATTATGGATAATTGTGAAATACTCAATTGAGCAAACAATTAATAACAATAAAGGCAATGAAATACAATTTTAATATGATGCTGATAAACTGATTATTGAAAATGATATCAATAAATACTAGTAATAATCTTTAAAATAGTTTACTGGGTGAACATGAAAGATCATGATCTTATAGTGAGTCACTGAAGTCATTCAAAACCTGCATATGTTTAGGAATGAAGCAAATGATGCCCTTTATTAATGGACGATTGCATCACTTTCTCAAAAGATGATGAAAGATGCAACCTAGTTTAGCAACAAACTTCATGTTGCTAAGAAAAGAAACCTTTTTCCTTGGCTTGGTTTATAAAACATCATTTCATTAGTTTCATGAGTTTTCAATGATTGGAAAATTAGTCAATAAATTTCCATGTTTTCCAGGATGCATTAGAACCCTGTCTGAAGCTGTTAATCACTTGTATATGCGTTTGTTGAAGCCATCGGTTTGCATCAGTTTAACTCAACTTTTCAACAAGACAATACTTTACCCATGATGCTGTACAGAAAATTCTACCAATCAAAGAGCGAGCAAAGCATGACAAAAATCTTAAGCCCCACCCTTTGATGCACATTTTGCAAATAAATTTGAATATTTTGTTTCTATGATTAAAATCAATAACTTTAAATAAATGATCCCTATCATTCATTATTTTCCCTGTAGTTCTTAAGTACACCGAATATACTTTTTGTCAGATTTTCAAATACTGATTCAGATCAAAGTTTGTGAAGAAGTTTTATTAGCACAATAAGCATATTTAAGGTTTTAAATTAAATCATAAATTGTAACTTGTGACTAATCGGTGTGTTTTTTACCTAAACACTGCAGTTTTTACTCAAAAAATACAGTATTCAGTCCATCTATTAAAAAGAACAAATAATAGACCAAATAAACCTGTTATTTATTTAACAGACTAAGGCCAAACCCATGTCTTTAACACCAGTTGTTTTTATAAAGCCTAATGCAACAGAATGGTGAGAGAATATCTACAGGTAGATCAATATCTAGTTAGAAAACAATAATTTTGAATTATTTGCAAATCAATTCACCAATTCACTCTGTTGTGTGCTTGATATGGCTACTTATTCAGATTTATTTGAATCATGTTAGAAATTCCATATATCAGTTTAAAATGTCATAATATAATGAAAAGGTTACATTATTTTTGGTCGTTTAATATTTATTGACCTATGTGGACTGAGAAAGCAATTACCTGGCTATTTTGTTGACCTCCCTTTGGTTCATAGCATTGAGGACTGAAGAGTCTCCAACTTGTTTGCGGATCCAGAGCTCAATCCCGATTCTGGTGTAGAGTATAAGCATGGCTGCGAGAGGCAGGAGGAAGAGGAACACTAGAATGAAGGTTGCATACCGTTTCCTGTGGGCACTTGACCTCCAGCGCTCCTGACAGCACACATGATGTTTATCATACAGAAAGTCATATTTCACCTGCACATAGAGGACACAGAAGAGATGTAACAAATTAGCATGTACGGAAAGCATTATTGATAGCTGTGGCATGCAAAATTATTATGTAAATAATCTAATATTAAAGACATGATGGCTTTTAGATTCTGAAGAACCTGTGTTTTGTTTAAAAAATTAACACAGAAGTTTGCATCAATTTGTTTGAGTTGACAACTTCTAATACATTTATTCAACCAACAAAAACTACATTAGGTATATTAGTAGTAGTAGTAACAATAATTTCTTTATAATTAATATTAAAATGTATTTTCTTTCACTAAAACAGATTAAACCCAATTCTGCTGTGTTCAAAATGAGATTCTTCTTCAGACTCCAAGAAAGGAAACAAACAAAAAAGAAACTATAGAAATAAGGAACATTTAAAATCATTTAAAAACATTTATAAATATAGTTTCTTTGGATAGTAAAGGTTTTGTAATGGAAAATCAGTACCAATAGTAATAATAATCTGCAAATTTTTGTACTAAATACAATATATATTTTGTAAGGTTTTTTTTCAAATTCAACTTCACTACCTACACTGTAAAAATATCCATAAATTACCAGTCTTCCGTATTTTGTGATTTCCATTTATTTATGCTTTTGGATTGCATTATGGGACCTTGATCTTTTTTCCTACAGCTTTTAACCTTGAAGAGTTCGAAAAAGTGACTTTTATTAACATTTTTAATAGTTTAAAGTGACATATTGTCTGTGTTGGTGTTGTATATTATGGTACAAAAACCTTGTAATAAACTTCCAGTATATTTTGTTATTTTACAGACTTATTTCTCTATATATTATTTAAAACTACTAAAATGCCAATAAAAGTCACTTTGTTAAACTGTAGAGTTGAATTTTTAACATCAAAAGTCGACAGAAAAAGCAGAGATCCTGCTCCCATAATACAATTCACAACCGTAAATAAATGGAAAACACTTAATCACAAAATACGGAAACTGTAAATTAACAGATTTTGTTTACAGTGTACTCAAACATTATGCGATATTGGACACATTGCAACATCCAGTTCTATGCAAAGCATGCTGGGTGATATAAATCTGATCTAAATTTAAGTCATCAAGACAGTTTTAGCAACTTGTGTTTATATTACACACAATATTAAAGAGAAAACAGAAATATTTACTCAAAATATAAAAAATAATTAGTGCATTTTATTTTCTACAATGAAAGTCAGAGGGAACCAACCATGGGCTTATCCTTATTTTTCAAAATATCCTTTTATGCTGAACAGAAGAAAGAAATGTGCAAATGAAAAAAAAACGATGACAGAATTCTTTTATTTTTTTAACCATCCCTTAAATTTAATGATCAACATTGTCATTAGGGCCTCACGGTGGCGCAGTGGGTAGCACAACTGCCTTACAGCAAGAAGGTCGCTGGTTGGCCCACTGACTCGGCTGGGTCACTGGGCATTTCTGTGTGGAGTTTGCATGTTCTCCCCGTGTTGGTGTGGGTTTCCTCTGGGTGCTCCGGTTTCCCCCACAAGTCCAAAGACATGCGGTACAGGTGAATTGGGTAGGCTAAATTGTCCGTAGTGTATGTGTGTGTGAATGAGTGTGTGTGGATGTTTCCCAGTGATAGGTTGCAGCTGGAAGGGGCCCCGCTGTGTAAAGCATATGCTGGATAAGTTGGCGGTTCATTCCGCTGTGGCAACCCCAGATTAATAAAGGGACTAAGCTGAAAAGAAAATGAATGAATGAATGAATGAACATTGTCAATAGAAACCACTGAATTGCATGAATTATGTTTTGCATAAACAAGTGAAACCTGGAGTAATCCTTTTGTAATGGTAATGCACCCATAAAAATGTGCTGTGCCAGTGGCTGAATACTAACTAATGTTTGGGCAGAGACGTTTGAATGAAAAAAAGGTTCAAATGGAACATTTCAGCCAAATAATCCAAAGTGTACCTCTAATTGTTGAACAAAAAGCATTGGTGATCCAACCATCATGGCTGCGATCCAGACAACCCCTAACAGGGAATGAAACTCCATTATTGAGGTGCTTTATGCATAGATGCATGAACAAATACTGCCAAAGTGAATGAAATGTGAATAAACAATGGAAGGGTAATGGTTGTGAGAAACTACACACCCAGCATTCGATATGCTCTTTGCGGGGTGCATTGTCTTTTGATTTTCAGAGGATGTACGATGCCCTGGTATCTCTCCACAGCGATGCAGGTCATCGTGAGGATGCCGGTCACTACAGCAGTGGTTTGAACAAACGGGACAGTTTTACACACCAGCACACCTGCAAGCAAAATTCAACTTCCTCAGACTTTTGTTTTTATTGAATTAACAAAGAACTTGGAGGACAACAAACACATATTACCCAAATACACTTCATTTAACATGTATTAATATTACATGTAAATATTATTTCTTATATCTAAGTTAATATACTGACAACTCTCTGTAATGTAATGATGTGCACCTTTTGTAAAGCTGCTTTGGAAGGGTCGTTATTGTAAAAAGTGATATATACTAGTAAACTTGAATTGAAATTAATTGACAACCGGAATTTGTCAGTAATAATGTGAGAATAGCAAACAAAAATTTACATTGACTCATATTTGTTGGGATCTAATGGATTGAATATACCTCTGATGTTTTAGTTCTGATATTGTGGTTTACATTGTTAGTATTTCCTTAAGAAAAAGAAGTGGAGCAATGTTGTTGAAACAATAACTACAAAAATAGCGTCTGTCAGAGAGGCATAACAAACATGCAGGATGCATGTGTGCGTGCGTGTGTGTGTATGTGTGTGTAATTCAATGAACCCTCACATGATCAACAGCACAGAACAGAACACATGACATTGATTATTATTATCCACATCATATATATTTAAGAAATTTACTATGAAAGAAACCCTATCAGCTGCAAACAATAAATAATGCAACATCTGAGCATTTTAAGCTTTGTTTTTATAATAAAATGAAAAACATTTTATGATAATGATGACTGTTATTATTATTTGACCATCATCATGGACATCATTTAGCCCATCATTTAAGACTTTATACTTAGTATTAATTATATATGTACTTAATATTTAGTTATCAAATTAATCAATCAATCAGTCATCATGTCTTCATTAACAGATTTATTGGAAGGAAACGAACCCTAAAAGTTTTCAACAACAACACAAAAATACACCGTTTTAAGTGATACTCACCGCCGAACCATTCAGAAGAGATGTTCTGCAGGAGAGTGAATGGGATGCAGAAGAAGGAGATGAGCAGGTCGCTGACGGCTAGAGAGCAGATGAAGATATTTGTGGCGGTCTGAATCCCTCGCTTTCTTAACACAATATACACAACGACGCTGTTTCCAACGAGAGCCAGTAGAAAAATCACCGTGTACACAATAACAAACGTAGTTTTGGCGCCGGCGGGCAACTCCGGGATGTAAACCAGCGGCTCGATCTGGTAGGTCTCGATGAACTCCTGACGGGTAAGATTGTAAAACTGTAGTAGTTGCTCCAGCACTTCGGGAGTAATCTTCTTATCCCCCATGTATAATGCTCGTCTTTAAAAATAGGACGAAAGAAATCAAAGTTTTACAGCTGTCGTTAGTCAGTTCTGCTCTTCGCACCTCTTTACACTGAATCAGCTGCAGTTCCCTTGACGCGGAGTATTTCCTCTGACACCTCGGCTGTGGCTCAATACCTGTTTGAGTATCTCTGAGGCACACACTCGCTGTCCAAACACGCTGTCTAGGTGGGGAACACACTGAGTTTGGAGCCATGTACTCATTGAAATTCGACACTGAAATGATGGCTGACATGTAGCCTAGGTTACAAGTTAATTATTTTTTAATAAAGACAAACGACACACATACACAATATTAAACAATAATCAGTTATTAAACAATTATAATAACATGATCATCATTATTAAAATTGTTAGTTGCTATAAATAATAATAATTACCTTTATTTAACCAGGTAAATCCACTAAGAGCCAGTTACAATGACAACCTAAATTGAATAAAATAGAAAAATCAAATAGCAAAAAAAAATAATAATAATAAGATGATTAAATAATGATAATAATAATCATAATACTAATAATAATACTGGACATTATAAAATGTTTCGTTTTACAGAATGAATTGTAAATTGTGAATACAAATACAGATTCTTGTATTACAGATTCCAAACTTTGCATTAATATTACATTTAAAATGTGTACTTTGAAATAAGCAAGTAATGATCTTGACTGTGTTCTATAGTATTCATTTTACTGTATGTATTTACTTATTCTTTATTTCTATTAATTTATACTTTACTTTAATGCTTTCATTGAGTTTTGTGATCTGTTTTGTCTCATTGCTGTAAAAAAAACACTTCTTAATCAGCTCACCTTTTAAACTAGAAGCAGTTTCCATCAGCAGCTTCAATCACAGTTCACCGTAGGTTTTTCATCACTACATTTTGTGGTTATCTGACACTTATTCAGTATTCATTCGATCTCCTGATCCAAATTATCAAAAAAGGCATGTTTATAGGAAAGAATAAATTAAAAACAAATTTATGCTCAAGATGCGAGACACACTCTGGCGTCTGGATTCATATCTGTTTGATCTTATACAGCTCAAAGAAATATTTATATTTTTCTACTATATATGTATGATCTGTTTTGCATACAGCTTGACTAGATTCGCTCTTACATTTACAATTGAATAAACAGTTGAGATCAAAATTTGAGAAGAACTTAAAATCTAGTCCTATTAGGAGTAATTTCATCTACATATTTAACATATTTTATTTAAGTTACATATATCCTAAAGTGCAGTTATTTAGATATTTCCAAAAATATATAATATTTTGAAGAAGAAAAAAACACTATAATAAGTAGCCATTTGTTTAATTTGATGCTATACTAATATTAACCCATGTATGGCTCTTCGGGGTGGAGATAATAATTGGGTACATTTCTCTTCCTTTTTTAGTATGCCTAAGTAGAGAAAGCTTAGTAGAGACAGAAGTGCCCCTGCAGAAATGTGTCAGATGTTGTTGGTTCTGGGCCAACAAAGGGTGCATCCCAAGATCAGCCATTTACATATGCCAGAAATTGTCAAAAAGGTTAAACTGACTGAACCTTTATTACATGCAGTACACACACATCCACACTAACCTACACAGTAAAACCCAACAGTCAACTTCATTCATTCATTTTCTTTTGGCTTAGTCCCTTTATTAATCTGGGGTTGCCACAGCGGAATGAACTGCCAATTTATCCAGCACTGTGCCACCATGACGCCCCCTAGAGTCAACTTTATCAAATGAAATAAGTGTAGTAAACTCAAAATTTACTAAAAGTCAATTCTATTCATTTGAAAAGAGTTTTGAACTCAAGGTTTACTTCAACTTAAATGGAGTAAGTTCATATAGTACGCATATAGATTAGTTTTTTAACTCACATGGTTTGTTGCAATCGGTTTTCTCAAATGGTTTGAGTTGCCTTAACTTATTGGGTTTTACAGTACTCAGTTGGTTTGAGTTCTCTTAATTTATCTGGTTTTACTGTGCTCAAATTGTTTATTTACTCAAATGAATTAAGCTCACAGTACTCATTAGGATTAGTTTTTGAACTTAAATGGTTTGTTGCAATCGGTTTCCTCAAACGGTTTGAGTTACCTTAACCTTTTGGGTTTTACAGTGTATGTCAATTTGTTATACTGTTCAGTTTAAAGTTACAAAAGAAACAAATCACGCACGCACGCACGCACGCACACACGCACGCACAGCAAATTACACAGAAAAGGCTTAAGGCTATCCTAAATTGCACATTTGAGCAGTCTAAATTGAAAAGAACTAGTAGTTAGATATCCTAAATTACATCAGAGCCGTAGAGTTGTCTCAAGATGCACACTGGTAACATGTTTTTCTAAAACATTTTTATAAAAACTGCTTAAATGCCCTAATTTAAACAAGGCCTATAGTCCTGGCTTAAAGGAATACTTCACTTCTTCTCTTTTTTGAAAGGCTCATTTCACAAGTCTCCTAGAGTTAAACAGTTGACTTTTTTTAATCCATTCAGGCGATTTCTCGTTCTGACAGGCGCACTTTTAGCTTAGCCTAATTAATCGAATCAAATTAGCACAAAAGCATTTCGTCCCAACAATTGAAAAAAGAGCTTTGATAGTTTTAAAGCTGGAATCTTCTGTAGTTACATCATCTAATAAGACCAACAGAACATGAAAAGTTACTATTTTCTAGGCCAATATATCTAGGAACATCCTTTGTGAGAGTCTGCTTGACTGCTTGTCAGAGGGCGCTTTGAAACCATGGAAACATGAGAGACGCACTGTTGCTCTCCATCAGATAACACAACAGATTTAGTATGATCTGACGCGTTCAACCAACGAACCAACCTTTTCCATTCAGAGAAGTTAATAATAGTCAGTTAATAATAGTCCTTATAAACAATTCATTTATAAATAATCTAACGTTGCGAATCAAACACTGAAAAATAAGCAGAACTCATATTGCTCTTTGCATAAAGATCATTGCAAACTAAGCGGAAGTGTTCATTTTATATATAAACTATAAGCATAAAAAATAATTCAGTTTGAATTTAGACCATTTAAATTGTTCACTTTGTTCTTTTCAAGAGTTCACACTTAGCTGATGATTGATTATAAAGCTTGTTTGGCATGCTGTCCCGGGAGAGAGCCCTGAGCTCATAGATCCTCGAGCCTGGGGCTCCCTCCTGTTTGCCAGGCGAGAGGGGAGTTTGAGCTCAGGTAGATCTCAAGAACTCCCCTGCTGTAGTAACTAATGAACAGATAGTGATTGTTCTTGAGATGACTACTTACCAAGAGCATGTCTATGATTTGGATTTGGATTAGTCAATTAACTTAAGTTGCATGTTTTTGGACGGTGGGAGGAAACCAGGGAACCCGGTGGAAACCCACGTGAGCACGGGGAGAACGTGTAAACTCCACACAGAAACGTCGGCTGGCTTGGTAAGGACTAGAACCAGTGACGTTCTTGCTGTAAGGCAACAGTGCTAACCACTGGGCCACCGTGCCACCCATCTAGGAAAGGAGGAGTAGGGGTGGAAGGGGGGATTCTTCAAAACGAAGATGGCTGTGATATGAAACTTAAGGTATTTATAGTGGCTTAGGAATCGTCTGATTGGTGAATCATGAATTGGATAATGAGGGACCAGCCGCAACAATCATAAGCACGAGATCCTCTCGAAATTAGTTTATAAATAAACTTCACTAATATATTTCTTGCATAAATTGGATAGTGTAGATTATTAGTAACTAATAAAGTTATGGTAACTATAACCTTAACTTTTCTGATTTTGAGTGTAATGCAATAACGTGCACCTTTTGTAAAGCTGCTTTGAATAATTAAGCAGTAATTTAAAATAATGCAGTAAAGCAGTAAAACATTGAAATAATTATTGCAACAGCGCTGTATACAAATTATTTGACCAAAATTATTTAAGCAAATTATTTCAACAATTAGCTTAATTGTTGCATTTATACCCAGCAACTGTAACAACTCACCCCAAGTATGGGCTAGGCTGCAACAATGTAACTCTCTTTGCATTGCTATTAACTCACACAATCTGTGATTGTGTACTACAAGTTAAAGTGTGTTACATTTATAATAGACAAATGTGGCTACAATGTATTAAAGATTGAGAAATCTAGCCTTTTCACAACTGTTATGACATGTTTAATATTTAGATGTGTGTTTAAATGTGTGTATATTTATATGTATTTATTATATCATCTTTGCAGAAAACTTGAAACTAAAACGAATGACATCTTATGTGAGGCATTTCTAATGCAGCATCTATGGACAGGACGGTAAATTTGACATTGTTCTCGCTTCTGGCTGCTGTTATTAGTCTAACACAGTTCTTTTCCTTTTCCGCAAGTCTTGATAACACCATCGTAGAGTTTTTCCTTATTATTACAGCAAACAGGATTGTAAAAAAACTATTTGTTGTACTCTCTCATTCACTGCACTTTAAGTTTACCCAACTACGACGACTTTCGCTGCTGAGAAACCAGGAAATGTGAAAAGGGTCCACTACTGACCCTCAAAGAGTGTCACTTTCATCTTTGAATGTTTTACTTTTCTGTATTCTTACATGGTCTAATAAATGAATGCATTAACAAAAAGAAAATAAATTAATGCATTATAACACATTATAGTTTATAGTTTAATCTAAGTCCCTTGAATAAATAAGACCACTTTATATGATGAATAGATTAAAGGTGCCATAGAAAGAACATACACAATATGTTTAAATTATTTTCTCATGTCTAAATAGATGATATGTGAACTATAAGTGCAAAAAATCTCCTGAAATGGTCTATTTACTACCTTAGAAATTGGCTCTAGAATGATATGCTCTGTTTTTACCATATTTGGAAGGGTCGTGAATATTAATGAGCTCTGATCTGATGCTCCTGCAGCTCATGTCAGTCCCTGATATTCACACAGCTTTATGTTCTCTAAAATAAATGCATGCAAAATAATCATACCTCAGATGGTAAAAAATTATTTAACAAAATGAGTAGATGCCTTGTCAAATGACAATCCTTGGTGGTTGAGTGCTCCAGACCTTTCCTTACCAACATTGAAACATAACATTTTATCATTATCTCACTAGGAAACATTGTGGCCAAAAATGTTCTTGGGGGCATGCATATTAATATTCCAGAGTGTTACTTAACGGTCAATGTTATGCTCTGCTTTTTTCTTATATTTCTGTTATATTTAGTTTAAATGAGAGTTTTATAAGAAGGACAAAAGGGTGTTTGAGGCTCATGGTGTGTCATTTTCATCTTATTATTTAATTATCTTATATAGTCTTGGTATATTCAATTTTACATTCTATGGTACCTTTAAGCTTTTATTCGCGTGTGACCATTGGCTCAATCATGTTTGCTTGATGTGTGAGAACCAATGAGGTTCAGTCTCGTGTGTTACATGGTACAATTGAAGCAGAGATGGTCTTATTGTACAATACTGTGGATTCACCATTAGAGAAAACATAAGGGCCAATCTTGATCGTATGTGCTTTCATAACCGGCACTTTCAGACCGAAGGTCTCTGTTGGTTGCGAGGTGCTACAGTGCAGTTTTGGGGCATCAACAAACTGCAGCACTAATGAGGGAACGTGAGCTTTGAGACATGTGTCAAGTGCAAGGTCCTGTAAGCAACCAGAGCAGATCATTAAAATCCCTTTCCTTTTTTAATATGAAGAAATGTTCTTTTTATATTTTCTTTTCCCAGATTCTTTTAATTAGAGCTTGCAGAGCTTTTGGACTTTTATTAATAATGCTATTGATATTGGGACGAGCCTTCGAGGGGTTAGAATAAATTTAGGATCAAAGTGCTTCTCATTGTTGGATGAGGATCATAAATGTGTGTATAATCAGCATCTTGAAAGTAAACCACAGAAAAGAAAACAGGTGTATAATTTGTTGACTACAAAGAAGTCAATACTTTTCTATCTGATGAAATGCTGTCATTTAAATGGATATCTCAGGTAAAATAGAGAAGTCTTTATAGATGGCTACTGTAATATAAATAAATAACAATATCCTAATTAATTATGAATAAGTTATATATAAAATAACTTATTGACATTCGCACATAGAAAATTATTCTATGAGTTGACAACACAATTTATTAGCCTCCCTGTACCCCCCCCCCCCCCCCCAATTTCTGTTTAACAGAAAGATTTTTTTTTTAATAACGGATTTCTAATAACTGATTTCTTTTATCTTTGCCATGATGACTGTACGTAATATTTTACTAGATATTTTTCAAGATACTAGTATTCAGCTTAAAGTGCAATTTAGGGTAATTAGGCAAGTCAAATGGTTTGTTCTATAGACAATCAAAAAAACAAATATTGCTTCAGAGGGCTAATAATATTGACCTTATAAATAAAAAAAACTGCTTTTATTCTAGCCGAAATAAAACAAATAACACTTTCTCCAGAAGAAAAAATATTATAGGAAATGCTGTGAAAAATCCCTTGCTCTGTTAAACATCATTTGGGAAATATTTGATAAGGAAAAAGAAAATTCAGAGGAGGGCTAATAATTTTGACCTCAACTGTATATGCATAACTTGCTTTTCTGTAAATCATAGGTTTTTCTTCAATGTTAGTTGATAATAACTTTCAGATGGAAACTTTTTGTAAGTGGTAAAAACCCTTTAAAGTTCGCTCACATAACGCAAGAACAAATTCACGGTGAAATCAGTTTTAAGAGGGAAAGTTATTATATGCGTAAGATTAAATTATTACCTCTCAGTTATCTTGACAGTACAGCAGAGGTAAAAAGAAAAAAGTAGAAGAAAAAAAAAGTCCTTCAGGATCATACAGATCAATGCTTCTGACAGCCCCATCCTCATTATACAGACTATTAAAAACACACTCCAGCTGAAATGACTTCTGAATTCAGAGCTGAGCAGCATTTCTACTCACACTCTCTCAATTATATTGTGCCCTGAAAGCAGATTCAGATTCAGGAAAAGGTCACTGGACTGCATGGAGAGTTTGACCAGCTGTTCAAAGACGCTCTACAGACCATCATACGAGCAACCTCATGCGAGACCTCCATCCTAATGTGTGAAAGGCTTCTGTGTAGTTTCTTTCATGCAATTTTTACTTTGAGAGACTAATATTGTAAATAGGTCTAAAATATTATTTGGAAAATATTTTATGTAAGGTTACATTATTTAATTTTTCCCTACTTAATATTTAATCACTTATTTACTTTAATCCCACTTTTATTTTTTTTTTTTTTTTTTTTTTTTTTTTTTTTTTTTTTTTT
>CAIGQW010000302.1:11208981-11231310 GCA_903798125.1 Danio choprae | reverse complement strand
TAGGATACGACATACCAATGCGCTTTTTTTGCTTGATGGCTTCCCCCCTGATGAGTTCAGTAAGTCTCACCTATTTGCACTACATATATTATTAATAAGATAATTACAGTGAATTGGATGAAGACCCGCTGACCTACTTTGACAGAATGGACATAGAGGTTAAATCAGATATATATATATTCGAGAAAATGACTGCAAATTTGCAGTGGTATTTTCCAACAGACATAGGCATTAATTGAAACATATTTACTTGATCTTTGAATTGTTGTCAGGGGCTTTCTTGTAGTTATTGTCTTTATATTGGAGATTATTTATTTATTCATCTACTTTTTTATGTATTATCTTTTTTTAAGCTGTCATTTTTATTTATTTGTTATTATAATTTATCTATTATTATTTTTTATCTATTTGTTTATTTTTTGTGAATGTAAACATTCTAAGTAAATGTTATGTGCATACTATGTTTATAGAAAGTTTAATAAACCCAGTTTTACTTTAAAAAGAGAGTAAATCCCTTGGACTTAACAAATAATACATTTACTTAATAATTATAAGGCTAATTGCTTTTTGCAGTGTACATGTTGTTTTTGCGTTTTGTCAGAAAATCATTTGTAAATGATTCACCCCAGAGAGAATTTATTAATCCTACATGCTTTATCAACTGGGACATTAAGGGAGATGACAGGAAAGGACAGATAAAAAAAGAAAGAGAAAGGGATCTGGGCTTTATACGCCACCACACCAAAGCATAGAGTTTGATTTATTAATTTACATCGAGTCACTTTTGTCCTGTTATCACCAATGGACTTCCCACCAGGCCATGTCAGAGACCGGCTGGGATGTTATTAAAGCAGAATATCTTTTACACATAGTGTTTGTATCATCCTTTTTTGACACTAATACATCACACAATGATGTCCATAAAATGAATAAACAGAAAGTGCACATGAATTATATTTCACAGGCTAAAATGTAACATTTTTGGACCCAATTGTATATTATTCCAATGAGAAGACAGGTCAGGACAAAGTTTACATGTATTTATAAGATGGAAATGCCTCCTAACTAGCCTGGAAATTGAAAATCTAGTACATTTCCATTCTCTCTGCAAATGAATGGTATTATTAGAGGTAATATGGGGCATCTAAGTATGACTCATTTCTTGTTCAATGTGCGAGTCCAGCATGTGTAATATTCCCTGTGCCATGTTGATTAGTTTGAATATTCCCCTATTATGCTTTATTAAAGATTCCTAATTTTGTTCTCATACATGCAGTCAAGGTCAAACCTTTTGTAATTTTCTCATAGTATACATATAAATCATCTCATTTCTCAAAGTGTTCTAAATGATTCATTTGAAGATTTGTTCTTGAACTTCTCTTTCCTCTGACCCTTCTCTGCTCTGATTGGTCTGATTGCCTGGTGTGTTATGACTGATCCACTATTAACAGCAGAAATCAAAACACCCATTCACATATTAGAATTTCAGTTTTAGAGGTTTCCTCAATCTTCAGCGACTGTAAACTTTAGGATAGTAATTCAAATCCCTGGTCTGATGATAAAGAACTAATTGATCAACCCAGACCTCAATCTCAAGCACAACTTTACCGAGCTTAAAATATGACAAAGCAAACTGAATTTGAATTGTGTTACTTTGAATTATTGACAATAGTAATTTATTAAAATGGAATATTATATGCCGTTAAAAATGTTACTTTACTTAACTGAAATTTAAGACAACTGAATTTCTTTAAGGCAGATTTTAGACGTATTTTCAGATTGGGCAGAAAGTAGGTCAAGAGTCATCAACAGGGAAGAGTAGATGATCACCAAAAGTCAAACAAAGCATTTTGGCCAATAACAGAGCTGTGTGAGTTTGTGCAGAACATTTTCTCAGAGAATAATAGCCAAACACACACGATTTTGTTCAATTGATAAATCAGTTTTTAGACAAGTCACAGCTGAAAACAACAGAAGTTTGTTAAAGAAGCAAAACTAAGATGTTACTTTAAGTATAAACAAATAAGACATGCTGCAAGTTTCTGAACTCAAAAGAAACTTCTCTGTTTAAAAACAGAAATATAATGAAAAATTTGTTTGAAAATTTTGAAAAAATGTTGGATATCCAATGATTTTATTTCCTACTATGGGTGTCTGAAGACACCAGTTTTCAACATTCTTCAGAAAATCTGCTTTTGTGTTGAATAGACAAAAGAAAGGAGTAAATTCCATTTTTGAGTGAACCATCCCTTTATGACCATCAAACTAACTGCACCTCCAGACATGGTTTGTGTGCAGCCATAAGGTGGTATTATGCAAACATGTTCCGAATATATTAACTGTAATTTTTGATAATTCCTTTCATAGTTCAGAACAGATTCCTCTCATTTAGGACACAAAAAAAATATTTTTCATCTTTAAAACCTTGCAGACATTTGACATCCACAAACCGCTACATGTAGCTACCGCTACAACAAATAGTGGCACTTTAAAGATACACATTCACCTTGAACTGAAATTCACCTCTGTATATCGTGCAGTTGAGTTGCAATGTATGACCTGTCATCATGCACTATTTGTGATCCAACTGAGCTGCACTAATACCTCTGTACATATTCCAAAAGATAAAACACTTGGGCAAATATTACATTCCTTATTTTATAAGTAGTCTATTTAAAAGCTCTTTGTTAATTTATGTTGTTAATCTTCAAGGTCTTCACTTTGCCATAAAAGCATGTTTTCAGCCTCAAATTAAAGACAATTGGAGTGTTCTGGCCTGTCGAGCACATTCAGAGACACTACAATGGGCATTAATAATCTCTTGGTCCTGTTGAGCGCATCAGTGCAAATGAAAAAGAGGACCTCTATAGCTGTCTCAAGGCTATGCTAGATTAAAAAAAAAACACACTTGCTATTGAAGCAATCCATAATTCAACATGGCTTAAAATAAGGTGCAGTGACTGACTTTGTTATTAACTACCTTCTTTACAGACGACGAGTCATGCTGAAGTTTAAGACAAAACATTAAAAAAAAACTCCAGAATCACATAAGTTACAAATATACGTACGTCCTCACCTGTCTGTAAGTGGATATGATGATTTCACGTAAATGGTAATGCATGGGGGTCATTGTTTCGCTAACAACATCCAGTGCGACGTCCACTTCTCTCTTCATGCGATGACCATCAGGTAAGACGCGTACCACCTGCATTACCACCTAAACACATGCACAAAGTGTGTATTTTTGTGAGAATATTTATTTATATATTAGTTTTTAGAATTTAATTGATTAGAATATTAGTTTCCCTAAAGTCTATTTAAACTAATAAAAAATTACAAATATTTTCTTGTCAACTAGCTGAAACAAAACAAAAATGGCACATCGATCAGGTAACCCTGTATCATTTATTCATTTTCCTTCTGTATAGTCCCTTGAATCATCAGGGGTCACCACAGCGGAATGAACCACCAATTTATCCAGCATATGTTTTACACAGCGGATGCCCTTTCAGCTGCAACCCAGTACTGGGAAGCACCCTGTATCATATTCAACATTTTTATATCATATTAAATAAATACATAAATAAATAAATAAATGAATAAATAAAACTACAACATAAATACAATTACTTTTGAAAGCAAAATTATTAACCCTACTCTGAAATTAAAATTCTTTTTTTAAATATTTCCCAGGTTGTGTAGACAGAAAAAATGATATTTTCTGTAATATTTTTTTCTTCTGGATAAAGTCTTATCTCTGTTAGTCTGACTTAAATAAATGCAGTTTTTAAATGTTTTAAAATAATTTTTAACATCAATAATATTAGCCCAATTGAGACTTTTGTCCAATGACTTGCCTAATTAACGTAACTTGCCTAGTTAACCAAATTAACCCAACCTTTAAATTGCACTTTAAGCTGAATACTAGTGTCTTGCAAAATAACTAGTAAAATATGATGTACTGGTAACATGGCAAGACAAGAGAAACTAGTTATTCAAATTATTATGTTTAAAAATGTGTTGACAATATCTATTTCCGTTAAACAACACTTGTGAAATATTTGAAAAAGAATAAATATTTCTCAGGATGGCTATTGGTTTTGCCTTACACTGTATATATACTATATAATCAACCAACATATATTTGTGTTTTTAAGTTTATTAGTTACTAAGTAATAGTTAATAGGATCATTAAATGTACCTCAAACTCTCCTTTGGTGTACTTGGCATCAGGAACACTTACAATCTCATCATCTTCACAATCAGGAAAGCCCTGCAGAAAACAGGGTCACCTTTATGAAACAGTTTTGACATTTGTCCTCTATCTCATCAATGTCCTGTTGCTGAACACTTTAATTCTTACTTCCCCCCTCCACTTCAAACAGCCAATAGCTGAAAGTGACCTACATTAATGTGCCACAGGGTGAGAGTGCCAATGACCATGGCCGCAGTAGTTCGGTCTTTCCCATCATGACAGTTGAAGATGAAAGCGCAGCCGGGGTCTTCAGCCAGACTGCTCTTCATGGCCTCCAACAAGCGGTCAAAAACCTGAGGACGAGCAACAACATTTCAACTAAAGTGTCAAATCTGTATCAAACCTACAGCACAGTGACTTGCCAGTTCTGCAGGCGCGCAGCAGTCAGACAGGGGTATCCGCTGGTAACTGAGGCCTGGATGAATGCTCTTCTGGTGGACAAAGAGCTCCTGGATGGTGTGACAACTCTTGAACATCCTCATCTGTTTGTCCTGCTCTGTAATCACCTCCAGCCACTTTTCACAGCTCAGGATGTCCTGCTTCAGAGCAAGCTCCATTTCCTGTAGAAATTTACCATGACTAAAACTCCTTGAGTTCTTTATTCACAGAAAAAATACTTATATCTCACATCTAAAGGTACTCTCTTAAAAAATAAAGTATTTGAAATGGGATTTTTGAAGTGATGTTATGCGGAAGAAGATTCATTTTGGGTTGCTCAAAAACACCTTTCAGAGAATGGTTCTTTAGTTAGTGGGGAAAAAAACATGTTCTCTTATTGGATTTGTCATTGATATGTATATATCTGTATTTTTTATTTTCTAAATTACTGATACCATATCTTCAAAAAATAAAATACAGTAGTGCTGGGCAAAGATTGAATTGTTATTAATTGCATCTAAAATAGATGTTTGTTTTGACATAATAAACACACATATATTATTATAACACGGTGGCTCAGTGGTTAGCACTGTCACCTCACAGCAAGAATGTCGCTGGTTCAAGTCCTGGCTGGATCAGTTGGCATTTCTGTGTGGAGTTTGCATGTTCTCCCCGTATTGGCGTGGGTTTCCTCCGGGTGATCCAGTTTCCCCCACAGTCCAAAGACATGCGGCATAGATGAATTGAATAAACTAAATAGGACGTAGTGCATGTGTGAGAATATGTGTGTATGGAGCACCCGAAGGAAACCCATGCGAACATGGGGAGAACATGCAAACTCCACACAGAAATGCCAACTGACCCAACTCAAACCAGCAACCTTCTTGCTGTGAGGCGATTGTGCTACCCACTGTGCCACCGCGTCGCCTTGTTACATAGATATTTAAAGTTTTATATAATTTGTATCATAAACATTTATGTCTAAATATAAATAAACCTTTTTCTCAAATATATGCATGCATGTGTTTGTTTATATATACACATAATAAATATATACAGCACACACACATATATATTATGTCAAAACAAACTATTATTTTGGACATGATTAAACTTTGCCCAGCACTAAAAAAGATAATAATATTATCATTTAGATCATTTATTGGAATGAAAAATGATAAATGATAAAAAACAAAAATGACAATCAGTCACTACACAAAGAAAAAACTGAATCAAAGATGATTGGATTTACTAAAAAAAAATTTAAGGTAAGTGGTTGTAAACAATTTATTTAGGCTGAATTTAAACAAATACATTAAGTTGCACATTACTAAATTTAATTTGTTTGTTTAAATTCAACCCATATAAACTGTTTGCAACAGTTTTGCAGATCTATTTTTTTTCCAGTGTATTCCATGTTTTCAGTCATTAATTATAACCTATAACAGGTCACATTTTTTTCAGAGCTGTGTAATACTATCTCAACCGCACACAGATTGCACAGTTATTTTCATGCAGAACCAACAACAGCTTCATCCAGCACGGTCATTTAAAGCCACATAAATAAAGACTACCCTCTTTAACTCCACTTAATAATACATCCATACTACAGATCTGGGGTGAACAGAAATGCACCTGGAGCTGCTGTGGATGTTGAACACAGACTGGAATAGTCTGTTCCAGACGGCCTGGCTCTCGCGGGGTGAACATCTGTCCATTTGCCTCCAGCACAAGCTCCTCCTGCAGATTCAGCCAGAGAACTGTTGAGTGCCCTCGCCTCGTGTCTGTCAGGTAGGACATCACAACAGCCAAAGCCTGAAATAGGCACAAACAAGCTTTGATTATTTATTATTAGACTGCACTGAGACTACGCAGGGCGGCTGAAATGAAGTTTACCTCAGAGTTTGGCTGGGCCATTCCATACAGAGCCATTTTGGAAACACGTCTGAAATTGGCCACTTTCATCTCTTTGGCAGTGCTGAGGAGATCCGTTGATAAAAACTCACTGGACACCTTTAAAAAAAATAATAAATAAATAAAAGGTTATTATGTGCATAATGTGCATGTCTGAACAGAAATGTTCAGACATTTTTATGAGAATCTGTAGGAGGAAGAGGTCATGGTTCACCTCTGATAAAGAGCCGAGCTTGAAAATATCATGTTAATAAGATTCAGCCTGTGCTGTTAGTATTTGTTTTGTAGAAACACATATCTGATCCACTCAAGCATGAAAAGGACTACTCAAGGATGATGAAAATAACTTTAGTAGAGTGGTGGATGAATTTGTTACTGTGCTTAAGTACTTTTTTTGTTTTGCAATTTGTCTTTTTTTTTTTACATGTCTTTACTATGTTTTACAAGGTTTTATAATAAATCAAACCCCAATACCCCAAACTTTACTTAAAAAATTTAAATAAAATAATAATCATAAAGGGGCCTCACGGTGGCGCAGTGGATAGCACGTTTGCCTCACAGCAAGAAGGTCGCTGGTTCGAGCCTTGGCTGGGTCAGTTGGCATTTCTGTGTGGAGTTTGCATGTTCTCCCCGTGTTGGCGTGGGTTTCCTCCGGGTGCTCCGGTTTCCCCCACAAGTCCAAAGACATGCGCTATAGGTGAATTGGGTAAAAAGCTAAATTGTCCATAGTGTATGAGTGTGAATGGGTGTGTATGGATGTATCCCAGAGATGGGTTGCAGCTGGAAGGGCATCCGCTGCGTAAAACATATGCTGGATAAGTTGGCGGTTCATTCCGCTGTGGCGACCCCAGATTAATAAAAGGACTAAGCCGAAATGAAAATGAATGAATGAATGAATAATCATAAAAAAAATTAATCAAACACAAATTCATATTCGACAACTTCAGTGTCAGGTTCTGTGTTGTGTTCCATGTGCTCATGTTTGCGTCATGTGACTTCCCAGTGTGCTCCTGTGTTTTTCCATGTGCTTCTGTTGTGATCATGTGCTTCTTTGTTCTGTTTCCCGCCATTTCTTGATGTTCATTAGTTTCACCTGTGTTCCTCCACTGTGTTATCAGTCCTTGTGTATTTATACCCCTTAGTTTGGTTTAGTCAGTTGTCTGGTCTTACACATCATTCTGTATTGTCTTCCTGTGTGTTACTCCGTGTTATTCCAATGTTCCTGTGAAAGTGTCAGCCTTAATAAATCTACGTGTTTTGATAAACTCCTGCGATCCAGTGCATCTCCTTATAGAAAGTAAAGTCGGAGATTCACACTTCTAAAGCTTCTTCATTTTTCACAAAGTTCAAAAACACCTCCCAGATAAAGTACTTTTTTTTTCTTTTTTAATATCTGCAGCATTTTTAATTTTGGTAAATTAAATAAAAAATTTTACTTGACTGCATTACAAAAATAACGTCAAACTTTTTCTCCACTACATTTAATAAAAACACATTGTTCCTCAGTTTTTTTGAACTAGGGAGATTGTAATCTGCTACAAGCTGCAGTAATATGGTTTATGGTGAACAAGCTGATTCATTTCAGTCAGTTTAAAATATTCATGAGATCTGAACTCTTTATTGGTGAATTGGACTGATCAGACTGTGTCTGTTTATGGGTCAACAACTAACTGATTGAAATGATCTGTTCAGAGCGAGTCTTCATTTAACAGTTTACTTAATTCACAAGTCTAACTCAAACTGAGTCAGGAGCAGGAAATCCTTTATGCTTAAGTGAGCATGCTTGGTGTGAAAATTAAGTTAACAAACCTGAATTTTAAGATTTCTTATTGTAAATGAAAATCCTATTTCGCTCAAGACTATCAGTTGTTTGAGAATTAAATTTGATTAGGAAAACTGATTAGGAAATATTTGAATGTGGATATGTTCATATTTGAGCATAACCAACTGAACAGGGTAGGTTTTCATAGACTAAACATATCTTTAAAATATTGCACCACATATTCGACATATAAAACTACTAGGTTTGCATAAAATTCATCTTAAAGTTTTAACATGCCTTTTTTATTGTAAGGTTATATTTTTTTATAGAATATATAGAATACTTTCTTAATTTCACTTGTTTTTCTACTTAGATTATCATTAATTATCAATGTATGACCGGGTTTAGTCATAAATTAAACATTTGGTTATAAAAATAAATATCTATCAATCAGTACTTGTTTACTTTAAACCCTAAGGAACATAAAAAATTCAAGAACTATACTGGGGTAATATTTTATGAGGAAATCACTACTTTTACTCAGGTATTTTCAGTATAACTACAACATTTGGAGCCACATTATACTAGGTGGCCTTAACTAATATGTACTTACACTGAAATAAATCATTTGTTACAATGTACATATTGTGTATTGATTAAATACCTGCATGTAAATACATCAGTATCTAATTTCTGTAATTACATTTGTAATTACACTGTTGACCATCCCTTACACCTTAGCCCACCCTTAAACCTACCCATACCACCAACCCTGTCCCTAACCCTACCCGTATCCCACCTCAAGAGAACCAGAAGTGTTCTGCAATACATTATGAACACGATAAGTGCATTGTATTTATATCTTTATGCAAGTACACAGTATTTAATGCCCCCTTAGGCCCAACATTTTTATCTATTAAAATATTCAATCTCCACAGCATCACAGCAAATACAGAACGTTAACCTAAAGTTAATGTATGGTTCTTGTTTGGTAACATTTTTGGAAACCACTTCCTTATGTTCTAAGTGCATTATTTTTAGGTTTAAGGTTTTTCGTAATCACAAACTAGGTGTTCACTGATCCAAAGATTTTTTTATTGGGTTTATGGTGAATCCCTTACCAGAACTCGAATCCCATTAGTTATAAGGTTGGCTGGTGCTGAAAGCTCAGAGCAATCCATGCTGGCCAGCAGCCTGTAGATCCAAGCGTTCATACACATCCACTGACTGAAGCTCTGAGAAAATGCCTGCGAATACTACAGAGAGAATGGACAAAATACTGAAATACTGAGGGAAATGACTATTTTTAAAAATGACAATATGGTTTAGAATTTAATACCTGATCGTGAAGATACGCATTGAATACCAGCAGATACACATAGCGTTCAAGACTCTGTAGTGTTTTTTGCAGGAAATAGCTTTTTGTGCTGCTTCCCTGCAAGCAGAAATATGAAAAGGACACATACATGTGACCTTCACTTAACAAAATATTTTTCAGATTCACTGAATAGCTTAATACGGGTTCATGAAGAAGGACAGACACTCACTTGAATCTGGTAATCTTCGCCAATGCCTTCCAGCTTTAGTTTGCTTTCATACACAGCATCTTTTATGTTATGCATCTCTGAACAGATGGCGATAGCATCATCAACCTGTGGTGTACACATTTATAAACACTTAAAATGTTTTTTTGAAAAGCACTCATTCACTAAATCCCAACCGATGTGTTTGCATGCTAAACATAAAAGGTTTCGATTTACTTTTAAGTACACCATGTAAACAAACAGCTTTACTAACACCACTAACCTCATCAAGGACTTGTTGACCTTTAGGTAGGCAACTGATTAGCAACTGAATCACTTGAAAATCCAATTTGTGCTTGCTCTGTATATCCTGTCTGCAAAAATCATGGAAGTAAAAGAGGAGCTTCAACAGAAAACCATAAAACATAATATATAATGATTTATAAGAAGTGCTTTACTTTCAGAAGGTGAACAGTAAAAGTGTAGTGTTGGTACCTGGGGCTCTTTGATGCCCCCTGCAGGTGATGGAAGACTAAGGCTCCCAGGATTAAGCCAAGATTGGTGCGTCCCACCCCCACCTGGCAGCTGAAAAGCAGTGCAGGCAGAGGAGTGGAGCCGTCCCGCGTCACAGAGAGGTTTGGGGTCTCCTGAGGAGGGAAAAAGATGAAGAGATATTGTCCTAACTAAAGGAACACAAGAGACTAGTGTAAAGTAGTCTACAAAATGTTAGCCAAATACACACATATAATATAATATAATATAATATAATATAATATAATATAATATAATATAATATAATATAATATTTAACATTCTATTCTATTCTATTATATTCTATTATAGTGCTGGGCAAATATTTATTGTGATAAATCACACTCAAAATAAAAGTTTGTTTTGACATAATATATGTGTGTGTTTGCATGCATATGTTTGATAAATATTTTATTTATATTCATTCATTAATTTTCTTTTCGGCTTAGTCTCTTTATTAATTTGGGGTTGCCACAGCGGAATGAACCGCCAACTTATCCAGCATATGTTTTACGCAGCAGATGCCCTCCCAGCTGCAACCCATCACTGGGAAACACCCATACACTTCCATTCACACATATACATTATGGACAATTTAGCTTACCCAATTCACCTATACCACGTCTTTGGACTGTGGGGGAAACTGAAGCACCCGGAGGAAACCCACGCAAACACGGGGAGAAATTATATATAAATTTTAATATCTATGTAACAAAATAGTTTTGTACAGTTTTGTTTTTATGTATATATATGTGTGTATAACATATGAATAATAAATATAATAATACACATACATATATTATGCCAAAACAAACTTTTATTTTAGATGTGATTAATCGTGATTAATCTTTGCCCAGCACTAATTGTATTATACATGCTACATGCTATATATGCTAATTTTCTCACTTTCTGTTAATGCACTAGCTTTACTAGGTATGCGTTTTATTCCATAAAGGTCTGACGATATTTCTTCTAAATTACAAATAATATATTGTCATTTATGGCTTTTTTTCTCCAGAAAATGACTTTTAGTGATTCATAAATATTTATATATTTATATAACTGTTTCCAATTGGTTATTGCTCTCATTAAAACATTGATGAATATAAAAACATGTCTGAAAACATGTCATCATTTTTGTTATTTTGACCAAATGGCTCTGAATCGAACCAAAATGTCATCAGTAGTTTTCAGAACAAAACAAAAATTTCCGTTGTACACAAACATATTAAATAAATTGAGAAACAGTTAAAATCCAATAAAAAATAATTAAATAATGAACAAAGTAAAAAAGAAAAGAAAAGAATATCTTGCCTGTTTCCTGATCCTGAGCAGATATCTAAACATTTTTCATGGTCTAACGTTAACATTTATAACTTTTGTCTGTGTTAATACAGTTTTCAAAGATTAATGTTACCGGTGACAGTGGAATATAAATAAGGTTTGCAGGATAGAACTGGGTTTAAATTTCTGGGTTCTTGGGATGAATTATTGGTTTAGCGACACAAATCCTCAGATATAAATAAACCAGAGCTCACATGGAGTT
Organism: Danio choprae; assembly: GCA_903798125.1. Taxonomy (NCBI): domain Eukaryota; kingdom Metazoa; phylum Chordata; class Actinopteri; order Cypriniformes; family Danionidae; genus Danio; species Danio choprae. Next base: position 11,219,401 of record CAIGQW010000302.1, on the reverse strand, counting down.
ATTTTAAGCTCTGAAAGTAAAGAAAGAAAAATATATATATGTAATATTCATTGAAGTCTTCTTACCCTCAGTATATTAACAAAGGCATCAAATGTTTCCTCCAGTGGTGCCCCTTCCATAGGGAGCGGTAATCTGTAATATCTAAATTCAACAAAACTCATTAGTAAACAATGCACAGAACTAAAAGAATATAAGACATATAATTAATTTTCATTCATTTATTGAATTTTTATTGAGTTTTTGTAACGAGAAGGTTTTATTTACTACAGATTTATACTATTTATTTTATGAAGAGCACAGTAAAAGTGTCTTGAAAATGTTTTCCCATGCTTCTCTATTTTTGATACTTTTACAGTTCCTGTTTAAACAGTTGTTTGTTTGTTGTAGATGCCCAACGGCTGTTTTTGTGGGTGTCTCTGTAATTGTAAATGAGCTTCTACTCCACAACACATTTGAAGAAGAAGGCAAAGCCCTAAAGCATTGACAGTTTAAACTCCTGATAACATTGTCTGAGCACAAATATGTCATGAGTATTAGTCTAAAGTTCTCTTTAGCATCCTATTACCTGTAAAAAGTTCAAACGCACAAAAATGTAAGGTTCACATTAAAATAATAAGTTATGTTTGTCAATGTAAATCTGTCATTTTGAAAAACAGAAAACTGTCATTTAAATTCGAATAATATTTAATATTACAATTATGTTTTTACTGTATTTTTGATCAAATAAATGTAACCTTGCTAAGCACAAAAGACTTTTTATATTTTATTATTTAATTATTACTTTTTGATTTTTGACATTTTGATTTATTGATTTTATCATGCAATAAATCATGAACAATTACCTGTGTGATGGATGACTGAAAAGTGGTCTTTTGTAGACCTCCTCGGTGACATGAATGTCCTCCTCTGACAGAATATGAACATGCTGAGGTTCGTCTTTAAAATGCTCAATGTCATTATAGACAGAGAACATATTTTCACTCAGCTTGGCAAAGTCACACAACTGGAGAAGATATCAGAGGATTAAAAGCTGACAGGGAACAGATACGATGATCCGTGCCAACATTCCACCATAAAAATATGGCTACAGAACTAATTCTGCTACATAACCGACCTCTTTCCGGATGGACATCTCTATTTGCTCTGTGCTGAGTTCTCTGTCCATGTCATGCAGGTTCTCATGGAGGTTCTCTCTTCTTCTGGGAGTGTATGGAATAAAGTCTCCACTGGAGCGGAAGAAGACCACCGGCTCCTCCCTCACACAGATGAAGATCACCTCCTGCACACGTTGTTTTTTTTTTGTAAAATAAACAGCAAATAACCTTTGATTATTATTTGAGGGCAGCAGGCCTGTGTGCAGACCATGTGGTATTTAAGCGGTCAAGCCCAAAAACACCACTTTACAGGGGAATTCAATTTATTTCTTATGTTATATTTGTTAAATATTGGCCTCTAGGATTCCATAAAAATCCTTCAACATCTATGGAATAGGGCTGCACGATACTGGAAAATTCTGATGTTGCAACATTTTATTTTTCTGCGATAAATATTGCGATATGAATACAGTTTCACTAGATAGTTTGAATGGGTCTATTTGACGGTTTCCTGGGGAGTCTAACAGAAATTGAAATTGAATAGTCACAATGCAAAAAAATTTTTAACATTTGCTTTGTCTCATTTCTAGTCCAAATATCAAAGCAATCTTAGAGCAAGTAAAATATTGTTTAGTTTTCACCATCAGAAGAAATAAGCTAAATGCAAAGTTTTCATTAAAACAAGCTAAATTATCTGCCAGTGGGGTATGTGAAATAATCTTGTTTTTGCTTTGAAATGTATATATTTGGACTAGAAACAAGACAAAAATTCTAAGTAACAAAATCATTTTTAACTTAACATTGCATATCTTTGCAACGTGACTATTGCGGATGCACACATTGCTATATCGATGCTGAAACGTTATATTGTGCCCTACTATGGAATCTTTTTCATTCCACAAAAGTAATTTTTTTTAGTGAACAGGGTTTTTTTTTAAAGTATATTTTAACTTTTCATTATGCCTGATAAAGGTCATGAGACTTCATATGTAATAAAATATTCATACAGCAAGTATTAATAGTGTTTGGGATTGTCTGTTTCCCTTTTGCACAATTTCACATGGTTATTTTCCCATGCTCCTATCCTTGCTTCAGGTGTGCTGAGCTTACTTGATTGATAACTTTACATTATATAACATCTAATGGTTCTAAAAGCTAAAAATTAAATGGAATAGGATGCCAAAGTGTAGTGCATTTCATCTAGCTCAAAAGACTAGAAGCACTCACTGACCTCAAAGCCGTCAATCTGCAATCTCTGGAGGACCTGTTTGAAGCCACTCAGGCTAGGTTGGCCCATTCCAAAAAGAGGGTAGTTTCCCTTGACCTTGCGGAAGTTGGGGGCCCCGTGACTTTTTGTAGTATTTAAGACATCAGCTCTATTGTACACATCCTGCACCATAAAAAACTCCCCCTGGACAATATAAAAGTCAGCCATAAAACTCATTTCATCATAAATGACAAGAAATTTCCATGCACTGACCTACATTTCCTGCTCATTACTGCATAACTCATCACACCTTTTTAAACAAAAGAGCTAAATATTTTGTTTAAATCTCAATAAGACAAACATACCAGCACTAGGTAGTGCTCAGGCAGCAGGTCAGATATCCTTCCCCTCGAGTAGTTGGCAGATTGGATCTTGTCATGAATCTGAAACTCTTCCCTGCAGTTATTTCTGTACAGAAACAAAACTCAGAGCATAAAAATGGGAAAGATTTGAAACCAACAACTGATAGTACAAATGTTCTCTCCTCCTTTAAAAAATGTATGGCTTTGTTTTTAATCTACTTGCCCTAATTCCAAAATATAACTTACTTCTATACTTCTGCAGAATATTAATGAACTTTTCAGCTAAAACCAAGGTCATTGGTTATTCATAAATTTCAATTAAATGGCTACTGGCACTTTGAAAATTATAATTGTAATATACAAACAATTAGAATTGTAATAATTGTAATTAACTATAATGAATTGTAATAAATTGTGGTCTTGTATATGAAAATCAGCATATGCAAGAAACTGGGCATTACTTATAACATTTAATCTTCAGCAGGTTGTGCATATGTGTGTAATAACCTCCATATGTTTTTTTAACTCTCAAAGCAGCAGTAGCAATTGACTTTAATTTTATGCATCACCAAGAACAACGGTTTAAGATAAAAACATTATTTAACGTTCTACAGAAGAAAAAAAGACCCCTACTTCTTGAAGTAAATCAACAAATTTATATTTTTGAGTGACCTATCTCTTTAAGCCTGTGCAAAGTTGTTGATGACACCTACAACAGTTTTTTTCCCCTCAAATAGTAACATGCAGATGTGACATTTTGTGCATACGAGGGCCCTTATGGTCAGTTTTAAAAAAGCATCATGTTGCACTTGTCACTTACGTGATGACAACTGGGGCCACCTTGTTTGTGATGATGGACTTGGTTTTGCTGTTCCGAATGTTCACAGACTGTAGTAAGCGCCTGTGCTCTGCCATGCCGTTCCCTTGGTGATCAGCCTGGTGTGTAGGTGAAAATGGAGCAGCCTGGGAAGTTGCACTGGCGCTCGTACCCATAATCTGCACAGAGCTGGAACGAGGATTTATACTGTGACTAATATAAAGTAAACAGCCAGACACTTGAGTCATTTTACATGGTGTTATTTTGACCGTTGGCACTTAGCGGGCCAGAAGCACCGCTAAGATTCAATTTCCCTTCCTCTCATATAAAAACACATGTAAAACACAATAAAACTCCCCAATAAAACATATTGCTAAAGCTTTATAAATTTTACTGAATACCTCCCACACAGTAAAAGAAAGTCAGACAACAAAAAATTGCATGTGCATAGCATTTCTCTCATGTTATTTGCTTTTTAAATGAATGCCTTACGGTCTAACAGCTGTGCCGCGTGTGTTCACATCCTTTGGTTTTTGCATCTTAGTTTCAGCAAGAGCTCGGGTCACTCTTTAAGTGTAAATCCTGTCAAAACGAATGCAGTTTCCTGCAGGATCTCAACATTAAAATCCCTTTGTTTCAACTCAAAACCACTAGCGATGTTTTGCTAGTCTTTTTTCTTCTCTCTCTCTCTCTCGCTCAGTGCCTCTCTGGTTCTCTTCTCACAGTGACAGAATAGCAGTTCCAACCCTTTTGGGGGCCACCGAGAAATACAGTACATCTGGCAACCAGACGACAGTGTGGGCGGCTCCAGACATTCGCAGGGACAGCCCATGCAAAGGCCACGACGGAAAGCCAAAAGTGAGAGGAAAGAGAGTGCAAGATCAAACATTTCTGATGCCTTTGCATCTACCGAAATCAGCTGGAAGTGTTTGATGTCAGAGTAATGAAGCAAAACAAATAGTCTTCATGGATTTCAGCGATAATGCAGTTAATTAAGCTAATCCTGTTTTTTGGGGGGTTTTTTACATGCTCCTTTATAAGATCAAGTTTGTGCCAGATAGATATCACTGGGAAATATACGACAGGTCTGCAAATGTCATTAGGACATTCCTGCTTTATGTTTATATAACTGGCTGGTCCATTGAAAGTTTGGGATACTGAGTTACTGGCACTAAAACCAATGCTTCCCTTTCAGCGGCTTGATTTAAATTCCAGTTGTGTCCCCCCCAAAAAACACCAAAAAAATCTCTAAATATGGATGGGAAAGGCCCCGGGATGCATTTGTACAACACTGCACAGATCAGTGAACAGATATGCAGTGAGTGGGAGTGAGCAGTGATTGGCACATCCTCATTCATGCTGAGAAACGAGCAGCTTTAAAAATGACCAGCGTTCAAGCATTGAGCTTTCAATCAACAGCACATTCAGAATATGAAAATACTAAAACAATGAAGACACAATCTGTGTAAAAAAGAACACAGGCTGCAATGCCAACCATTTTTTAAAATGCATAAGGTCAATCAAACCAGGGACCCATAACGTTGATTTTTTTTTTGTTTGTTTGTTTACAGATGGATTTAGGCTTTTAAGGTAACTATAAGATAGTTATGATTTTGTAATTAGTTTCTATTCCAAATCAAATAAACTATATGGTTATAATAAACAAAATAAGTACAGTGCTGAGTAGATAGCTATTAGTAATTGTAATATTTTACAAACTACATAATGAAAACTGTAGTTATTAATATAAATTTAGAGAATCAGACATCATAGTGTGTAATCAGACTGCTTTTTGATTATTTTCAGATTACTTTTGACCAAACCTTTTTCTGAAATTATTATTTTGTAACATATTAATCTAAAAATACAAAACGAAAAAGTAGTCCCATTGTACTATGTACTATGTAGTACTATGTAGGCTACTTACATTTAAATAAAAGACTGGATATAATGCACTTATGTACATACATGTACATACACTTTGCAGGTAATTACATCTGTAACTAATTTCTGTGTAATTACATTTATAATTACACTGTAATCATACAAATTATTTACACAGATGCCAATATTATTTGCATGTGTGTTTCACAAGTAAAAGTTCTTGTTTATTAAAGTGTTGTCTTTCACACTGGCTCTTTTTTGTTTCAAAGTGTGAGTCAACTGCCATGTATTCTGAATAACTGTTGTCAAATTACCAGCAATGTTGTTCATTCGGCGTTCCCATAGGGCTTTTGTCCCATCAGCGAGAGATTTTCATTTGTTTACTAATGAATTTAATGTCTGACTTGATTAGTTTTAAGCATGAAGAATATTACGCATTATCAGTAACTCTTTCGGTTAACGTTACATAAGGATTGGTCGAGAAGATCATTCACTGAATCGATTCTTTGAAAGTGATTCATTTACCATGCAAATACGAATTTCAGTGAATTGACATTTTGGTTTTCGGAATATAAAACTAGTAACCTTATATTTAAACGAAACATAACACAATATTATTTGCTTAAATGTTTAAAAATATTGTCACAAAAACCATTTTTGTTTCACAGAGTAAATCAAATCTTTGTGATAAGAATTGCCAACGTGTATTTTGATAAGATAAACAGATTGAGTTCTGCCAAGCAGTCAAACGACATAAATACACTTAACAGTAAAAAAATATTCCTATCCAGAGGACAAGGTAAAAGTAAAAGCTATAAAAAGTTATCTCACCTGCCGCTCTGTCAGACACCTGTCAGGACTTGACAGACGCAATTAAACAGTGAACAAGACCATTTCCAAGTCACATTCATCTTGAGTCCTGTCAATTAATGCCCCCCAAAAGCCATGCAGTCAGGTGTCCGTCAAACAGAGCGAGACTCGACCTCGTCCAGCACTGCGGGTGGGAAACACATGGGATAAGAAGAGGAAGACAGAACGGCCACCTCCTCCATTGCAATAAATGTTATTTGAGAGGATGTCAGTGGGTGGCTTCTCATCTTTTCACCAGTCAGCTTCATCTCCCAGCAACAGTGCCACGAACATGCCTGAAATGCTGAAAAATCTGAGGCACTTATATTTGCGCTGATATTCAGCATTAGTAAAACTTTCGTGTGGTCTGTATAGTATATTGACTGTTCACTAATGCAGCGGAAAATAGCAAACATATTTTTTTGCCATTTAATTCTTTAGCCTGTTTACATTTTACTGCCACTGTCTCCAATGTCTTTTTTCTTTGCATTGAAATCAGCCTCTGCTTAAACTGCTGGCGTGAAGTGGACATTGTGTTTCCATGAGTTTCCAAGCAACCGAGCTCACTTCACATCAGGCATTCATGTACTGTAATAAGGGCTTCTAGCTGGAGACAAGAAGAATAGACACATTGAAACGCCCCTTTAGTCTAACACTTTACTGAACACTTTGGATTAAGCTATATGCTACTGAGTTAAAACTGTAAATTATATTTCGAAAAAAATACTCAAAAACTTAATTCTCAAAACTAACTTAGGGGTAACCAAACCATTTATTTGTATTTATTTATTTTTTGGCATTCATAAAACAGAGCTCTCCAACTACCCAAGTCCTCCATCTAGTGGCAAACCTAGATATTTCACATCTAATGGGTTGTTTGCATTCAAGCATAGTAATCAGCAGTAAGAGAAGACAAACAGAGTTGATATCAAGGAACTTTAATTGCTGTAATAGTGTCCACTGGCATTGGCATTTCATTAAAATTAACAGGGTCAAAGAAGAAAGAAAATACAGTTTCCAATATTTTTTTTTTGCCATATTAGATAAAACACGTCCATCTTAAACCCCCTCACACAGAGCTAAATGCATTTCTGATAGTTTGATACGTGGGGAAAGCATAAAGCAATAGTAAGCAGTATTTTGTTTTTGAAAAAAAAATTTAACATTTCATAATTTTAGAGTTGAAACAAGCTGGAATTTGACAATTCATATCCATTACAGAAGGACAGTATACACCAATTTCCCTTAACTGTAAATCATTATAACTTGAATGCGACTTTTACAAAAGTCTATGACTCAAACCGGACATGAAAACATACTCCAAGGATTTCACCAGTACTTAAAATTTGATAGAAACCTAACTGCGACCTCAAAGTCAAACCTAAATTATGTATTTGTTTTTAACCAATCCATTACTATTACAAATATTACACCTCTGCATCTCCAAATTGTCCCATTTCTGTAAGAAAGTAAATGATAACAAACATGTTTCCAAAAATATAGATGTTTTCTAGTAAAACATAGCAATATCTTGATCTTGTTCTCCACTTGAAAGAAATGAAAGAAAGGAACTGATCCCGTTTTAAGGTATGAAAGGGTACTGTATTTGACACAGCTGCTCAGCTTAGTAAAGTAAGGCATGGATACAGAGGCTAAGCACAAGAGATCACTGTGAGAGAGGGAAAAAAAAATCATTCTGTGCTTCAGACAAAGACTGGAGCACAGAAAAAGACAATTAAAGTCATGAGAATAAGTCTTATCCTCTTTAAGTCACTTTGTTTGAATAATCTCTTTGCTTAATTCTCTTACATAATAATTCTCATCTTCCACACGATTTGGCGTCCCCCCAAAAAACAACAACGTTAAAATGATCTGACATGTGAACTAAAGCCTAAGAAGCAGACCAAAAGAACATGCATAGAAGAGCATTGGAAAGATTCAGTTCACGTTTTCGAGATGTTTGATCTGAATAAAAATGACTGTCTGCTCACCACAAAACTCGTTCACATTGTGTGCCTGTGAGACAGAGCCATGGTACAATGACCAAAACAACACTTCAGTGCTTTCCTACCTTTGATTTGATTATCAAGGTTCGTAAGGATTGTAGTATTTCGGAAAGTGACAGTAGATGTCACAGCTGATATTAATGTTAAATATTCACTGTGCTATTTCTCCTGTGACAGGAGCCGTAAGATGCGTACTTGTTAGGTGCATAACGCAAGCGCTTCCTGAGACCAGCTTTCTTTGTCAACATCTTATAACCCTTAATCCAATCCAACAGTACTTGGTGTTATCAACTTTTAATTAGGCTATGTTGACGCTTCATCTCGCAATGACAAACAAAGAAACAAACCGTACTGTTAGCAAAATAAATTTGAACGGAAACATTCTCTCTTATGTAAAATAACAGTTTGGTCTTTCACGAATGTGATTAGGTGTTATTTTTTTCTTAAAATTAACATTTAATTTACTGGGCAAAAGGAAATTAGACTAATAAGAAAATAATGCTCATTTTGGGATAGTACTAAATAGAATGAGAAATTCTGTGCACATTTGTTTGGCATCGAAATCCTGTGTCAGTTCCAATGAATGATTAAGGTCCATGGTTTATTTATGCATTTTTGGACAATGCTATAAAACTATTCTTTCGAATACCTGAAAAATGTATTGAAGAAAAAAAGAACTGATATAAAAAACTAGGAATGATTGGACTTTTTTTGGAATCAAAATTATGATCATAATCCTGTTGTCCCTTTTGAGCTGGGAGAAAATAATAATAATAAAAAAGGCAGATACTGATAACAGCATTTCCTGCAAATTGGTTTAGCGTGTGAATAAAATAGACTGCATTAAGGGTATCAACTAAAACAGTGTACTCTGATCTATCAGCAGTGAATCTCTAATGGCTGATCCGTTTATGAGTCTATTATGGTAAATTGGTAATATATCCGGGCACTTGCAATAGAGAATTTTTCCCTTGCTCTGTGACTCAAGCAAGTACAGCTGATGGCAGCCCTGAAACCTAAACAACAACAAAAAGAGCTCAACAGGGCTCACAGGTTAACTTTCAGGGCTCCAGCAGCACCACTGGGCAAACTTTAGTCATTTATCCCCATGATTAAACAGCACCCAGCAGCTAGAGAGAGCTAAAGGAGAGGGCTCACAACATTGGTATCTACAAGCCAAGCCACTGGCACACAGGTACCAGGTAATTAATCGTTGTTCACGTTGGTTGCTCTTCTTTAGATGTCCATCTCAAACTGAGCATCTTCACCTGTAACAAAGACACACACAAAATAAAAACTGTCATGCATGACCACTAAAAGACAATAGTGTGAGCCAACACTACTCTAATTCATGTCTGTTTGTGTACACAAGATGATGAAGCACAAAGCAGGGAGGTTCCAGTGGAAACGGTTCCAGTTTGGTCAGTTTGAAAGACTAACCTTGCCCTGGCTTGCCATCATGGTTGTTGATGTTGTTCGCTTCATTCCTCTTGATTTCATTCAGGATGTTCTTGCCCGTCACTCCTGGGATAACCGGCAGGTGCGCTGGTGGGGTCTGGGCGATAGGAGAGTTACGCCGGTCCAACAGGAACTTGCGATCATAGATTATTCGGGTTCCTGCATTGTCATAAATAAATACATTGTTATGATTCAGTTTTATTATACAGCTTGCAGCTTTTTCCCCCAAAAGAGACTTTAAATAACCTCAACCTAAAGCAATCTGACATTTCCTTTTGCATAAAAAAATGTGCAAGCAAATTAAATGGGATTGAAAACAAATTATGACAATTTTTATTTGGGATTATTTATAGCTTTAATGAAAATCTGTTTAGAGCGAGCTACACATTAAAGAAAACAAAAAAACTACCTCTGCTACTTCTGTTTCTTTTAATCAATTTTATAGATTACATTGCATGAAAGACTTTAGCTAATAATAATAATGATGATGATAATAACAGTACTGTCATCCTATACACATTACTTGTCCCAAGCCTGTATGTGTTTTGCTTAATGTTTAACACAGGAAATACTGGTAAATGAAAGAAATGCTGGTAACTAAAATGTTGATGTTAACCATTGACTTTACATGATTTTTCCTATATAGATATATATATATATATATAGATATATATAGATATATATATATAGATATAGATATATAGATATATATAGATATATATATATATAGATATAGATATATA
>CAIGQW010000302.1:11196673-11208581 GCA_903798125.1 Danio choprae | reverse complement strand
ACACACACACACACACACACACACACACACACACACACACACACACATACATACATACATATACACACACACACACACACACACACACACATGCATACATACATACACATAACATATTGTTGATCTATATATGAATCAAGATCACACTGGACAGAATAGACGTCATTATTGCTATGCATGTCCTTTTTTGCGTTTAATGTAATACATTCCTTTGTTCTGTCCTGTTCTGTCAATCAGTCACTGCGGACCAATCATGTCGATCATATAGACGCACAGGCGGCGCTGTTTTTGTTTTGAACTACATGGCTGTGTCTCAAAAACCTAGTACGCCGCCTACCTAGTAAACATATTTAAACCATCTCCGATTTAAAAGTCTCAGCGTTTATGAGCATCAGACTGTTTACATGCAAACTAAACGAAAGTTCCAGCGAGGACCCTATAATCCTATCTAGGCAGGTGGAACACTAGGTTTTAAGACACAGCCGTTTTATGTGGTTACGGCTTCCTGGCCAACACAGGCCAACCATTATTAGACGATCTCCCTGCAAACAGCTGCAGAGTTGAAGACTCGTCTCGCTTTATTACCTCCCGGAGTGGTGGAGAATAAAGTGCCTCCAGGAGTGGTGCAATAGTCGTGAGGTAGCTGCGTTGAGTCGTTGATCAGCACCGTCCTGGTCGGGATGGCCCTGCTCTCACTAAGCTGACGACTGGACGACATTGCACTTGCTTCGGGTGCTAATCAGAGTCGAGCGATAAGTTTTCCCGATGGAAGGTAAAAACCTCGGGCCCTTTCCCCTCGTTTCTTATCGCTTTCCCAGGGCTTTCTTCACGTTCAGCTCGTCCTCCCAGCCGTCAGCACCGACCCCTCCCTCCGCCAGACAGGAAGCGAAGAGCGCTCGGAGGATATGACGTCAAGGAAGAATCACGTCGATTCAACGCCCACTAATTTTTTTACTCAACATTTTTGACACCTTTAGGCAAGCAGCAACTAATGACAGTATTAAAAAAGGCCCATAATAACATATGCTCGTATTTTACTTGATGATGATTTTTTTATTAACTTAATTGTGAGTTTAAAAGTTTTATTAAGACTTTTCAAAATTCAATAATCACGTTTGTGATAATATCACATAAATAATAATGTAATAATATTTTAAAATAAATACGTTTATTCAATCTGGATTTTGTACAGATTTCTTAACTCAGTTTAACCTCGTAACTTTGTATATTTCACAATATTGAAAAACACATTTTGTGATGTGAAAGAGCGGACTGCATTTCACTTGTGCTTGCTTTTTTCTGCTAGATTTTGTATTTTAGCATAATTAAAATTAATTAAAAAAATCTGTGAAAAGTCAGAAATTGCTTTTAATGTTTAACTTGGTATCATTTATTATTTTATTCAGTTATTTGTTTTCATTCCCCCGGGGTTTTCATGTTGGCTGTTATTTTATTAGACTATTTTTAATGCATGTCTTGTCCTTTTTTTCTCTCAAATCAGAGCAGTAAGACGGCTTAGGCTTTTTGGCTGAAAATTTATAAGAATAAGTTTAACCACATTAAAAATATTTTATTTCAAACTTCGCTTTTTTACTCTAGCCACCATTACAGAGAGAGAGAGAGAGAGAGAGAGAGAGAGAGAGAGAGAGAGAGAGACGTTGCCGATTCATAAATCAGACGCAATACATCACATTTCGCTCTACGCATGCGCGATTTCCATAAGCACGGTGCGGCTGCTGTCCTGTCTTTACACAGTCTACCGGAATCAATACACACAACAGAGCGCACAACATGAGCTTCTTAACCGAAGAAAGAGGAAATCCTAACACTTTGAGCTATAGGCTATACTTCAGTGAGTATGAATTCTGTTCTTAAGTGATTGATTTGGAGTAGTTTGTACGATCGCGACAGTGATTATTGAATTAAGATGAAAGGGGCTGGGCCTCAAGTCCCACGTGTCGCTTTTTCTCGCGTCATTTATGATCTAAAACTTACTCAGAGAAACAGTAAATGCTGATATTTTACGATATTAAACTGATATTCCGTACAGAAGCTGTATTTTTGCGTCTAGTTACTGATGGATTTGCTAAGTTGTTTTTAGTCAAAGCGTACTATAACCAGTTATACCGGTTACAAATTAAAAACTGAAAGTACTAAATGAACGACAAAGTATTTTGATTACCAAACAGTACAGCATACCAATCTCGTTATATTCCTGTTTTTGCGGTGTAACTCGAGATATAAATGCAGCACTGGCTCGCTGCATCATTCATTGCTTTCACAAATTAGCATTTAATGATCTGGTGCTGTTATTTCCTTCTGCACGGCCTAAAATGACCCTTAAATCAAAATCTAAATCGAGTAAAGCAGATATCCTAGGTGCTTTTTTCTCAGAATAGGGTGTGTTTTGTTTATTTAAGTTGCCAGGTCTCTGCATTAGACATCTCACCCTTAGTAGCAGCATGACCTCACCTTCAGTGATATGTAAAATGTGATTGACATGAATTGCACGAGATTATCATTAACACGCTTGTGCAGTTTAAAGCAGTTATTTATTCAAACAATAATTGACTTTAATTCTTTAGTCAAAAAGCAAGAAAAATGTTTCATAATACAAATAGCATAAACAGTGGTGTAATACATTTTTTAGATGTTTTGTACTTTTTAATCTTTCATTTTGTCTCACTTCTAGTACATGCATTCAAAACAATACATTTTTTTTAATTGACGAAATAACTAATAAAAGGTTTGAATGACTTTATGATAACAACATATTACTAAAGGACCTTATAGAAATGCTCTTTTATATGATCACATGGATATATTCATTTACAACGCCTTGGAAATGAGAACTATATTATTTAATTCAAACCTTTTTTCTCTTTTTAACAGAAAACTCAGATGGAAAATATCTTTCACCATTCCACGACATCCCTATGTTTGCAGATGAAGCTCAGGTACAGTATGATCATTTATAATGTTATCAGACTTTCTCCTCAGGGTCACAGTGTTGACGCTCCCCTCCCTTGTGGGACCCCTTTGGCAATGAACGGTCATTTCGTAATCCAGTACAGCCCAGTGTATATCAGCTCTTTATTGGGTGAATGGACTTGGTCTGTGAGAGGAATGATCTTTACCCTGCAGCAGTGTCATCTTACATTGTTCAATACTTTGGACTGCTCTGATAGCTGGCATGTGTGAAACTTTCTGATTAATTGTTCTCATAGCATTTAGGCTGCTTTATAATAATATAAACCTTAGAATTATTATAGGAACGCCACATTTAGCCTTGATATTTTCTTTTATCTAATATCTCATTTTTATTTTTTCTTTGTAGAACATTTTCCACATGGTTGTTGAAGTGCCAAGATGGACAAATGCAAAAATGGAGGTATGAACAGCACTGACAATACAATGCAAAACCACACCACTTGCATTATTACAAAATAAAAACAATTGAATAGAGGACTCTGTGACCATGCAAGGTCATATATATTTACACACCTAAAACAAGAATGGTTACAGTAAATGTACGGGGATTAAGGGGTGTTAAAATAAAGGACATTTAACCTTTATTTTGTGGTGTGGGTGTGTGTTTTGATATGCAAACAAAATAAAGAGTCATCAACCAGTCGGTGTCTTCACGAATATTCTTTCATTCTGAAGGTCAGCATTATGCTTTACTTTTTAGATTGCAACAAAAGACCCACTAAACCCAATCAAGCAAGATGTGAAGAAGGGCAATTTGCGCTATGTGGCCAATGTATTCCCCCACAAAGGCTATATTTGGAATTATGGAGCAATTCCTCAGGTAAGGCTTTTATTTAAACATTGATCATACATTAAAGGCAGTATAAGACAGACTGGTTTAGTACAAACTGTATGCCTGGTTAAGTCTTCACATAAAATACATAAACATTAAAATGCATAGTAACATTTAATTTAAGTGCCTTACTATGAACTTGTTGCTTATTACCTTCTTGTTGCTTATTATTCTTCATCCCTAATCCTACCTAATATCTGAACCTAACTACTACCTTAATTACTATTAATAAGCAGTAAATTAATTGAGGAAAATTGCGTTAATTGAGGCAAAAGTTATAGTTAGTGGTTTAATAATAGCAAGAATTGTACCTTAATATAACCAAATGTAGTGCATTTGGTCACACAAGTTTGGAATTGGTGGGATTAGATTATTATTTTTTATTAATCTCCTATGCTCACCATGGCTGTTTTTATTTGACTACAAAAGAATATAGAATACAGAAATATTTCCTTGAGTTATAAATGCCTTTATGGTCACTTTTGATCAATTAAATGAATAAGTAAAATATAAACGTTTCACAAACAAACAAGTTTTAGATCATAATAATGTACAATACATGTATTCTAACTTAATGACCACAAATTAAAACTGATCCTTTTAGTACTTGATGGCTTATTTAGTATGACTCATCAGATTGTAAATACTGCTGTATCTATCTGCAAATTATTCTATCTTATTCAAATTATTCATTGATTTTGCTAGAGACAGTTTAGCATTATTAACTGAATAGTCTTTCTTGTAGACATAAATAATGCCATTGTGCTAAGAACTATTAATAAATCTTTTCTAACAGACTTGGGAAGACCCCGGGCACAAAGACAATGACACGGGGTGCTGTGGTGACAATGACCCAATCGATGTCTGCGAAATTGGCAGCAAGGTATTAATATTGGCGTTTGTCTTTTTGAAGTAATCTATGAAAGCCACATTACTTTTTGGATTACACAAACAAATCCCATAATGTGTGCTCGTTTCAGGTGTGTAGTCGTGGAGATGTCATCAAAGTGAAAGTCCTGGGTGTTTTAGCAATGATCGATGAAGGTGAAACTGACTGGAAAGTTATTGCAATCAACGTTGATGACCCCGAGGCAAAGGACTTGAACAGTAAATATCCCTTACCGCTTTCCATTTGACTTAAAATAAAGAGAAGGATATATGATTGTTTTCATTTCTCTGATGTGAAATCTAGACATTAGTGATGTGAGGCGACTCAAGCCAGGCTACCTCGAGGCGACAGTCGACTGGTTCAGACGGTACAAAGTACCTGATGGAAAACCTGAGAACCAATTTGCATTCAACG
This sequence comes from Danio choprae, assembly GCA_903798125.1. Lineage (NCBI taxonomy): Eukaryota > Metazoa > Chordata > Actinopteri > Cypriniformes > Danionidae > Danio > Danio choprae. Next base: position 11,203,455 of record CAIGQW010000302.1, on the reverse strand, counting down.
GAGAGTTCAAAGACAAGGTATGTTGTTTTGAAATGTTGAAACGGGTTTAAATTTGTGCCGAAAGTGTAATTTGTATTTTTACTTGTACGTTAGTTTAGTTTAAACACACAGTCACCAACTGATAGCATGCACACCCACAGGAGTTTGAAAGATTCATCCTTATCCAATGTTTGCACTTTTCTATCCAACAGCAATGAAAATGTATTTGTACTCATTTAAAATAGTCACAAATATCTTTTAATCCCCTCAAACGTGCAGTTGTCAATGGAGATACCTCAATGGAGATTGTTTTCATTTCTTTTCTGTCTGCTCTGTTCTGCAAAAATACTTCAGTGTATATGTATAGAGTAGTCAACATCTGAAGTGGGTCAAAAAACGTTTTTCAAAATTGTCCTAAGACAAGAATGTGCAGTTCAATGGACCCTTTTCACAAGACCGTTATGATGCATTTATGGTTAAATCCTCGAAAGTTTTTAATATTTAGATTTAAAAAACGTATGTACATTTCTATGTATTTACTTGTGTATTATATCATCATTGCATCAAAGGACAAATAAATTATTACCACTTGTGCAAGGCATTTGCAATGCAGAGTGTATGGGCAGGACAGTAAATTTTACACTGTTCTCTCTTCTGGCTGCTGTTACCTCTCGCACTATTTTTTTTAAGTCTTGATAACACCATCATGGAGGGTTTTTTTATTTTTTATTTCAGCAAATAGGATTGTAAACAATTATTTGTTGTACTCTCCCATTCACAGAGCTCTACGTTTACCCAACTATGACAGCTTTCGCCATTGAGAAACACGGAAATGGTCCATAGTTTTAGGACAATTTTGATTAAATGTTTTGAACCAAATTTGAACTACTGTACACTGTATGCATGGTTAGTCAAATCTGGCTGTGTACATGCAGTGCTGATCATAGTCTCACATCAATTGCAAACACTATAAAGTATAAATCTGAAGAATACTTTAGGCTCACGCCTTTACAGCAGTATAAATATGCTACATTTATTCCAGGACTTTGCCATTGAGACAATCAAAGCCACCCATGGATTTTGGAAGGCACTTCTCTCACAACAAACCAATGCTGGAGAATTAAACTGGTGAGGGAATGTTTATTCAGCCACCTGCGTTTGTTTGCAGTATTTTATTTCAGCTGATTGTTTGTGCTTTCAAGCACAGTCTAGATAACCTAGAGTGGTGTAAACATGACTAAAATATACAGACATATTTGGGTGTGTTTACTTCTCACTTTATTTGTATTGCTTTTTTCCTCCTTTCACCATGCAGCAAGAACACATGCGTCTCAGAAGGAAATAGTCCATTCTGCTGTTCAGCCGGTGAAGCCAAAGCAGTTGTTGATGGAGTAAGAACTTCCTCTTTTATTTTCAATCATTTCTGTTTACGGATGTATTGCTTTTATAATGGTACATTTGCATCAAGAAAGACTGCTAATGTGATAACAGACTAATTAATTTTTCTTTTCAATTTCAGTCATGTGCTTGCGGAGATGCTGGTCCAATTCCAACCTCAGGTTTGATTGTTTTTTTTTTTTTTTTTGTTTTTTTTACAATACATTATTTATTTATTTTTTTCAAAAGCATTTATACATTCGAGCATCTACTCAATTTAAGTTGACAACTGAATTCTCTGCTGTCGTTTTCTTTTTCAGTTGACAAGTGGTTCTACTATGCGAAGAACTAAAAAAACACAACACTGCGAAAGGACCAGTCTGATCATGAGAATATTAGGATATGTATGTCAGGAACTGTTGAGAATAATGGATATTTTAGAAAAAAACATGGGCACTTAAATTCTTATTTGAGAGCTGAGTCTCGTATTAGAGGAACAGTTTTAGGAGCTAACCAGTGTCTCGCTAAGTTAAGTTGTTTTTGATAAGGGTTAGAGATTCTGTGTAACATTTACTAATGTTAGTTAACAGTCTGGTGGCACTCAGGTACTGTACAATTGTGAACAAATGCTTTAATAAAGCTATTCTCATAAGACACTACTGTTATCTGATATGTTTTTAATGTTTTTATTTTCAGTTTTACATAGATATTAAGGTGTAATATTTTTGTCACAAATATGAGTGAACTGATGTAAAACGGTTCATAATCCAAAGTGTGAGCAAGCAGTACAGGTCTTGCATCTGAAACACATCAGCAAAATACTTTCAAAAGGACAATTTAACCAAAAGTGAAACTTCTGTCAATTACTCAAACTCATTTTGTTCCAAACCCAGACTTTATTTGTTCTGTACAGCGACAGATGTTAGACTTTCATTGCGTTTTTTTTCTCCATACAATGAAAATGGATGGGTCTGTTTTTCATTCTGGTCATGGATATAGGTATGGGATGATCTAATAAATAAACAATTGTTCTCACCTGTGTGTTTTCCATATTAAAACTCAGTATGTTCTTATTTGTTTTTTTACAGTCAAGTAATTTTCCATTAGATGAAAGCACATTGATCAAAAGTGACAGTGAAGACATTTATTACAGAAGTATCCTGATAAAATTGTGTTCGTGTCGACAAAAATATTAACAAATCAGCACATTAAAATGATTTCTGAAATATATTGTGACATAATTATGTCCAACTAGTATATAGAACAACTACATTATATAGATTCAATATATAGCTTAAAAACAAAACAATGTAATTTAACATTAAAATTAATTATTTGTAAACTATTTTATTATATTAAATTACATAATTACAAAATATTTCAAAACATTACTGGAGCATGACTGAGCTCATCGTTTTAATGTGAAGCCAGCTTATCAGACGTCAGTGAGCAGTTTTAGCAAGCAGATGCCAACATATTAACCTACAATTGATCTGAGACCACCCATTGCAGCTACGCAGTTCCGGTGAAACGTCAAATTCGGGCTGCTGTTTTTAACAGCTGAACACAGACCGGACTGACAGGTCTACAACACAAGCGGACCCTTCCAGGTAATGACACATTTGCCAGCCGTACCGCATTGTGTTCTGCGTTATTTACAAATGACGCAACATTACAAGCGACGCGGCTGATAATATATAAATATATAAACATTCTGTGACTGGATACATTGTACAACGCACATTTTCAGCACTATAATCTAGCTTTTCAGGTTTTACCATAACGACACAGTGAACATTTACCTTCACAATAGTCTGCTTTGCTCATTCAACTTTTGACCAGCGTCTCTGCTGTTGTTTTCAATGTGTTTTAAAGCGCCTCGACTGTATTGACGCGTTTCTAGAAAACGTTTCGGCTGTAAATGCTGCGATGGTTATAGTTACGCTTCAGTTAGGAAACAGTACTTTATTTTTGTATTGTTGGTTAACAATACAAAGCACGTTATTAATGTATAGAAATGCACTTGGAGTGGAGGGCGAATTTTTCTGTCATTTGAGTGACAGCAGTGTCTGTGTGCTCCCTATCCATGGCGTCAAGTGACAAGGTTTCACAACTAGAAATAGTTTCTTGCTCATGTTGTGTGCGGAATATTGGTTAATATTCGAGGATTTGTGTTTCTTCTCTCTCTTAAAGACAAAACATTATCATTTTGGTCGTTTTGTAACGCAGCTGCTGTTTTCGCCTGCTTACGATAGATTTAGGTAAAGCGCTTATATTGGAGTTAGCGGAGTCTCTTGAATCTTGCAGTTTTCCATCAAAACAATTGTCTCATTCTTATTGCTTTTTCTTTTCAGGGAGCAAGCTGCAAAAATGTCGTTCATATTTGATTGGCTGTACAGAGGATTCAGCAGTGTGTTACAATTATTAGGTAAAGTATGAGAAGGTTATTGAAAAGCTGAGGAACACAAATCATATTGGAACTACTTTGGTTGTGCTTTCATACTTATTTGCATTTAGGACTCTATAAAAAGTCTGGGAAATTAGTTTTTCTTGGATTAGACAATGCAGGAAAGACGACATTACTGCACATGCTCAAAGATGATCGACTTGGGCAGCATGTTCCAACACTTCACCCCAGTAAGTAAAGGGAAACATATTTTACTGTTTTAATTTAAAGTGTACACATTTAGAGAGTGAAACACAACAACAGGATGAACTCTATATTAACCATATTTTATCCTGTCTGATAGCATCTGAAGAACTGAGTATTGCTGGGATGACTTTCACTACATTTGACCTGGGTGGTCATGCTCAAGGTAAATGTAGACTTTATTAATAAATGTTTAATAAAAAAAAAAACTGATACAATTCAACAATAGATTTATTTGATTTTAACCACCCTGTGCTCGTTATTCTTTTTGACTGGGAAAAAAAAAATTCTTGTTTTTGTTTTTAAAAATGTTTACTTCATCACAGTGGAACAAGTCTTGGTTAAGAAAGAGATTAAGGGTTAGTTCATCCAAAAATGTAAATTGATTCCTATGATTCACTCACCCTCAAAGCATCCTAGGTGTATATGACTTTATTCATTCTGTCAAATCCAATCTGAGTTACTTTAAAAATGATCTTGAGCTGTTCCACCTCTTCAATAACAACTGTCCACTGTTTTTTTTTTATAATCAGTTCAAAAGAAATCCCCTGAAGTGCATCCATCCATAATAAAAAGTGCCACACATGGCTTTGGGGCATAAATTAAGGTCTTAAAACTCCCTTGGTTTTAAAATGAAAAAAAAAAATACATACTTTATGAATTGTTTTGTGTTACTTCTTTGTAATTGTTGTCTTCTCCTTTTTGAGGTGCATCTTTAGGTGTATTATTGTCATCAGGTTAACAGGACATGCATTTTTTCTATGGCTGCATCTGAAAGCTTTGATCAAATTTTGAGGGCAGCATAGATGTGTCCTTCACTGTATTTGATATCCCACAATCCAGTGCATTTCATGTCTGACAGTTGACCTAAAAAAATAAATGGTAATTTGCGTGTCATTTTGTGTGTAAATCTATGTTTTTTAACCAGAGACGTTAGTACTGTAGTAAGCAGATATTCCCTTAGTCATCTCTCTATTTATTTGTACATGATTAAATTATTATGCTGTCGCAGAAGTCGGTCTGATGAGGTGCCTTCATGCACAAATGCTGCATCTAGAGTTACTGCCTGATAGGGCAGCGAGGCAACATGTCAACTGCCTAAGCTTTCAGATGCAGCCTATCTCTTGTGTGTGCAGTTGAAACTAATGCTGAAATGCAGTGAAGAGAGACAGACATAATGCAGTACCAACTCGTAAAAATATTTCACAATGTGTCGTGTGGCCAAACAAAATCTTACTGATAGTATAAAAATGATAGTAGAATAATCTGCCAGGTGTTTTCCTTTAAAAGAGGCCAAACCAAACTTGTGTACGTTTTTGAAACTTATAGAAGATGTATGACAATATAAGTCAGGAATTCAATTTTAAGGTGTTTGGTTTCCGATGTTAAAAGAGGTTTTGCCCTAACCATCTGCAACAGCGATGCGCCAAATTTCTATTTTAGAAATGCTTTCTATTTCCACGACATTTGGCAGAACAACAGCATATACAACTGACAAACATCCCCTCAGGTACAGCTTTATTCAGTGTTAAATGCTTCCAATGTAAGTTTGAACACCATTTAATGTGATATCTATTGCAATATCTATTGCAGCAGATAGTTCACCTCAGATCTTGAAAGTAAAATAACTAGCAGACATTTTGAAAAGTTTGTGAAAAACTGTGACTGTGCAAACCAACATCAGTCACTCAGCAGCCTATTAATAATGTTAAAGAGGTTTAATATGTATTTATTAAATTAAAAGCCTTTACCATTTCATTGGCTGGTACTTACATGTTTCTGTCATGTCACGTTTGGTGCAGACAGCCAAATAGCTTGTCACTGGAATCTTGTCGCATCACGTGTTGTTAGGACACGGTGTAAAATGTAATAAATGTTTAATAAAACTTCATAAAACTCCCCTAAAATGCCAAATAATAAAGACTGCCACACAAAGAGCACCAGAGGCTCAATCTAATTTTACAACAACACTGTGTACACAATACAAATTGATCTTTTGTGGTCTCAATTCTCAGCAAGAAGGGTTTGGAGAAATTACCTTCCGGCAATAAATGGCATAGTGTATCTCGTTGACTGTGCTGACCACGAACGCCTACAAGAAGCCAAAATTGAGTTGGATGTAAGTCTATACAATCATTTTTTAATATAATCAGTCTAACTAGATATTAGCATATCAATGTTTGACCTTGAACACATCGAGAGCAAGGCCAAAGCGCTGACTGCAGTGCAATGCAATTAAAATTTCTTCACAATCCCAACAATCATAGATTTGAATTATAATGAGGGCACTTTGCTCTTTAATCCTAGGCCCTCTTAACCGATGAAACAATCTCCAATGTGCCAATTCTTATTTTGGGGAATAAAATCGACCGTCCTGAAGCAATTAGCGAGGACGCATTAAGAGGAATGTTTGGTCTTTATGGACACACCACTGGAAAGGTAGGTCATTGATGAAGCGTATTTCGTAATAAAATGTATATTTTCCAGAGTTTAATTTTGTTTTTATATGCGTCCACACAGGGGAACGTATCGCTGAAAGAACTCAACCTGAGGCCAATGGAAGTCTTTATGTGCAGTGTGTTGAAAAGACAAGGATATGGTGAAGGATTTAGATGGCTTTCTCAGTATATTGATTAGAATATTTCATGTGTTTATTCATTTAAAACCCATGCATCCTTATTTATTAAATTATTATTTATTTAGTAATGAAACTATAATAAGAAGGGGTGGTATACACACACACACACACACACACACACACACACACACACACACA
>CAIGQW010000302.1:11182958-11195005 GCA_903798125.1 Danio choprae | reverse complement strand
CAGGTGCTCCGGTTTCCCCCACATGTCCAAAGACATGCGGTATAGGTGAATTGGGTAAGCTAAATTGTCCGTAGTGTGTGAGTGTGAATGAGTAAGTATGGATGTTTCCCAGTGATGGGTTGCAGCTGGAAGGGTATCCGCTGCGTAAAACATATGCTGGATAAATTGGCGGTTCATTCCGCTGTGGCGACCCCAGATTAATAAAGGGACTAAGCCGAAAAGAACATAAATGAATGAATGTTTTTGAGCATCATCACCGGGTTATATAAAGCTCAAAAGTAGTATCATAGCATCAACCCACAATTTAAACTGTCGTTTAAACATATGTGATTAAATAAACATAATATAAAAAGCATACAACATTTGCTGTGAATTTTGTAACCTTAAGAAAAGACAAGAACAATTAGACAGGACAAATTGTCCAGTGAGTCAACTCACACACATTTCAAAGAAATTCTATATCATCTAGACCTGTTATAATTTAATTATAGTCATAAATGTGATTCATAAATTCGTTAAAATAAACAATTTAATAATGCTTCCATATGATAAATTAACTTTTTTTTTTACTTTGTGAAGTACGGTGAATATCAAACGTGTCTATTCAGGATTAAAATGTAACAATGTAATATGAATAAATATGAATAGAGAATAAAATATTTTCCAAATATAATTTCAGATCTGTACACAAACTAGACAGAATCGTTCGTGGAACTTTTGTGTGATTTCAGTCACTACGAACCAACAATGAAACATTGAAATATTCGAACTTCAAATCACAATATGTAAACAGATAGAAAGCTGCAGCATGTAATGGACTGCAATCAACCAAAAACATAATTCAGACAACTGTTAATATGCCAATATTTACACAGCCATCTACTTTGTTGGGCCTCTCTGACAGCTGTCAACCAGATTGTTGCATAGACCAATACGAGGGCACACACGCCATCACGTGATCTTATTCACGCCAATGGAATTATACCAGGAAGCGCTGCAGATGGAGAACTCGTGCAAGCTTTTAAATAGGCGATAAGTTCATATAACGTTTAATAAATTATATTTCAGCTAAGAATTTAAGGAAAAATACAATGTTTGTTGCTACCCTAAGCAGTTGCTAACGACAAACTCTATACGTTAGCATGTTTTTTTTAATTATTTGAGATTTTTGTATTGAACTAACCTATATAGTTATTGTGGCAGTTTATACGGTTAATTGAAAATGAATACAGCAGAAGAAGCATGTTGTGTTGTCACAGTATCCGAACAGCCCTTCACTTCTGGATCGGAGAATAAAGCTACGAGCTGCAGTGGAGTTTTTCTACATTTCCAGTCGGGGATTGTTGTCTGCAGTGGCATTGTGTTTTCACGCTTTATAAAGGACACACAGCCCATAAAGAAAGACACAAAGATATTGTACTCTGAAAGTTTCAAGAAGAAAACAAAAGTGTATGTAGATTACACTCACTTTTGCGCAAACCAGACGTGTGAGACGAACAGACGCAACCCGAGCCGTCGAGAAGCTCGTCTGGTAATGATGATCAACTGTCTGGAGTTTCAAGATGCTTTTCACAAAATCTTCAAGGGGCCAGAAAACTGGGACTTTTACAGTGGTGGGTTGGATACAGAAGTACTAGAAGACTCTAGGTTTTTAACTTGGTTTGCACTTTTAAAGGTGCCAACTTCACCCAAATGCCCCTGTAAAGAGACTATTCCATGGACGAAGAGTGGCACTCTCAAAAAAGGATGCCATGTCATCGCATGCGGGTCTCCGTTTGGTGGTCTTTGTCCTGACCTCTTCATGAACACAATTAGCAAAGGTATAGTTAGTAATCTGGCAGGAGATGAGAATGCATTGATCCTGACTGATGCCCGCTGCTTGCCTGGCACTGAAGGAGGCGGTGTGTTTATAAGCAAAGGTGGCAGATCTTACCTTGTGGGTTTGATCGCTTCACCGTTGTGCTGGAAGTCAGAGGAATGGATTGGACTGACTCTTGTGTGTTCTGTTCATCTTATTCTGAAAAATATGCTTCAGGCTGGTGCCATCAAAGAGACACTGACTGGTGTGTCCTCACAGTTGGTCAATGGTTCTCTTCAAGCGACATTAACTGCAAACCAAGGGTCGGGGTTGGAGGTTTACCCAGGAGTTGTGCTTGTAGAGACTGGTTGGATGTGGGGTTCTGGCGTGCTGTTAAACCAGAATCTGGTTCTGACATGCAGGCATGTGGTGGATGAGAAGTCTGAGCTTACAGTCAAAGTTAACAGTGGAGGAAGGTACTGGCATAACCGTTAAAAGGATTAAAATGTAAAATTAATAATTTACTCACCCTTAGTTGGTTCCAAACCTTTATGAGTTTCTTTGTTCCGTTAAACACAATTTAAAATATTTTGAAGAATGTTGGAAGCCTGTGGCAGTTAGCTATGTTTCCATCCAGTGACTCAAAGCAAGAGAACAAAATAGTCACGTCCTGATTAACCATATATCAAGTATCGGCTCCAAATATTAAAAAGAAAAAATGGAATTTGCTGAGGAAGGAGAACCCACTGAGGGTCTTTTTCTTATATAATAATTTACTTGTGCCTCAGAAGATGAAACGCAACGAACGCATAGTGGCAAGACCAAGATGTTTTACAATGTGGTCGGTCTGCTGGTTTGTCCATTAATGCTGTCCCATCGCTGCCATTTGTGTTATTACATAATATGGTAAAACAAAATCGCATGAATTTTTTGATGCTCATGCTGGATTTTATTCAGTAAATGTGTTTCCATCGTAGCATGTTTACTTATCAGATAAAAAGTTGATCCTACTCAGATGTTTTATATGCGCATTTTCAAAACGTTTACACATCTTAGCAGTTCCATTAAGCATGTTTTATGCGATATTCCAAAATGCGCTTGAATATAAGTTGGAAATATATGGAAACATAGCTGACATCCATAGTCAACAACAACAACAACAAATAGTTTGGAAGTCAATGGCTACTGATATCCAACAATCTCCGAAAAATGTCTTTTTTCTTCAACAGTAGAGCTAAACTCAAACAGGTTTGGAACAAGTGGAGGGTGAGTTTTTACAAAGGTTTCATTTTTGGTGATCTGTCGCATGTTAATAATTTATCATTTAATTTTGTTACATGTTAATTTAACAAAATTTGATATTTATAGTAATATCTACACTTTTCCTCATCAGATTTCACACAGTACGTGGTAAGGTGTTGTATTCGTCAGTGGTATCATCTCCATATGATATTGCTTTAGTGGAGCTTCAGGAGGCCCTCGCAGATAAAAGAACACCACAGTTTACCAAACACTTTCACACAGGTAATGTGCTGCAAATCTGCATTATTGAAACTCAAATTTAAACTTCATGGTTTTTTCTGTCACCTGATTTTTTTTTTGATGATTTGGTTAAAAGACTTTAACGTCTAAATTATGAAATAGTACATCATAATCATGCAATTAAAGGTACAAGTTATGAAATATTAAGTTACTTATAGAGTAAAATGTTGAAGAGTTGAAATTATAATAAAAATCATATGATCAAAATTATGACATGCTGTCAATTATGAGGTAAAATGTCAATTATCACAAACACAAAACTATGGCAGGGGATGTTATGAGATAATAAAAAAATCTAATATACTACGTAAATTTATTAAGAGGTAAAATTTGAATCAAAGTTGATGCAAAAGCAATGTAAATCAAAGTCTTATGAGTTTAAAAAATGTTATAATTATGACTAAAGTGTACAGTACGAGAAGTTTCAGTGTCAGTTACTTTTTATGTCACATTAATAACTTGGTATTAATCTCAGTGTATCTTCTTATTTTTTATAATCATTTTGATTTGACTTTAGCTTGGTATGTCATAATTTGACTGTATATCATAATATGACTTCATTTAAGTTTATATGACACCTCATTTTTATGTCATGATTTTAAATTGTATTCTCATTTACCCCTCAGAATTATGTGGTATATCTTAATATTCAACTTTTTATTAAATCTTTTAATATGTCATAATTTCGATTTATGTCAATTTTGTCTTTTTGTCCTCATAATTTAGAATTTGTACTCAACAACAAAAGCGTTTTTCTCAGTGTTTTTATCCCTGTGCAGCGCCTGACATATTGCTGTTGTGTTTGTTAAGGTGAGGATGTGGTTGTTGTGGGTTATGGAGCTTTAGGGAGCCGCTGCGGCCCCTCACTGACCTCAGGGATCTTATCCAGAGTCATTACCCATCAGTCTCAGCCTGTGATGCTGCAGACCACATGTGCAGTGCAGTCAGGAGCCAGTGGAGGTGCTGTGATTCGTTCTGGCACCGGGGAATTACTAGGTAACCAGGAGTCTGATTTCTAAAATTTGCATAGAAACCTTCCTAAAAGTGAAGGTACACCAGAATAAATTTAAATGTATTTATTATTGATGAATTATGGCTCATATAATGATTTAAAGTGGTTCGATTAAGTCAATATTTAAGTTAAATATGCGTACTTAGAATTTACTGCGTACATTCTCCTGTCAAGTTTGTTTTTTATAGATCAGAACTTTGCGTGGGACTGGCACACACACATTTCCACCCAATAAACCATGTATAAAATACTACAAAAAAAAAAATACTACAGATATATTAATACGTCAAATACATAAAATACTAGAGATATAATACTGTACTTAAGTATTGAATTTGAAGTGTTGTACTTTACTCAATGACAACTCAAACTCAAGTGCGTTTTTGAAGAAGAAACGATACCTTTTATTTATAACTAGGTCCAGACAGAATCTGCGGACATTTTTTGCTATTTCTGCTGAGAATTTTATTTAAAAATCTGCGGATTTATGCGGAAGGATTTTAGGAGTATCGTAAACTAAAAACCTAATATATAAAATAAAAAATAATACCTTTATTTAATGTTTACAATGCAAATCCAATTAGATCCACTTATTTGGTAAACAAAGCAAGTCTCATATAATATATCTACTGAAAGACAGAAAATATTACTTTACAAACTGTATTGTACATAAATCATATGAACATATTAATATTACTATTACTATATCAAAATAATATAAGTAGAATTAATTCAAAAGTTGAATAAATATAAATTTATACAAGTAAACACACAGACTCAATGATCTGTGGATTTCTGCACGCACAGATTCCGTGTGGGCCTACTTATAACTTTACCTTTTGCAGATCACATATGGTAAACAGTCAATCAAATGTGTTTGCTTAACATGCAAGAACCAATGATGTGTGTTTTTACACAGCATTCATTTCAGCTTGTCTTGTTCAGTTTCTTTCATTCATAGTTAAAGTAAAACTATTTGTTTTATTCTGTAAACTACTGATGACTTTTCTTTTAAAAAGTAAAAAAAATACTGTATTTTTCTCTGTCAAATTAGTTTTTAAAATACTTCTTAAGTACAATTTAAAGCTGTTCTTTTTAATTTTACTCAAGTATATTTTCAACCAGATACTTGTAATTATAATTGAGTAAAATTTTCACTTAGAACTTTTACTTGAGTATCATTTTTGAGCATTTTTATTACATCACACATTTAATTGTTTTAATTTTAAACATTTTACATGAACGCATTAACAAGTTGTTTTTCAGTACAAATCCAGTATTTGCCTACACTGTAAAAAGTGACTAGTTACTTTGCTTAAAAAAAAAAAAGTGAGTAAACAAGTTGCCTTCAAAGTGAAAAGTTGACTTTACTTAAACTACATGGAATTGTTAAGTTGACTTAACTTAATTTTTATAAGGATGCACATGAACACTAGGATAATGGTCCATTATTTAACATGGGTTCATATATTTACTAACATTAACTAAGCACAAATAATCTTGTAAATCATTTATCAATCATTCAACATTAACAAATGCATTGATAAAATCCAAAGTTGTGCTTGTTTACATTAGTTATTCCACAGTGAGTTAACATGAACTAACGTTATTTAACTTAACATTAACTAGTTACTAATAATTGATGTTAGTAAATACATTATGTAACAATAACTAATGGACCATTAATTTAAAGTGTTACCATGAAATCAACTAATCGGTTTAAAAGCTACTGGGTTACTTGCTTTTTTAAAGTAAAGTCATTAATCGCTTTTAACAGTGTAGTAGAGATTAAATATACAATACTTTCTCTAACCAGAAGGTGGCGACATGTGACCATTAAACATATTTTTCTTAAATCACAGCAATCCAGTTCTCCTTACTTTTTCTTGACTGAATCAATTGTTTATTGGCAGAAATATACCTAAATATGCTCTATTGTATCTTATATATACTATTATTAGGTATTGTGTCCAGCAACACTCGAGACTACGCAGCAAAAGTGACGTATCCGCACCTGAACTTCAGCATCCCGGTGACCCTTCTGGAGCCTCTGCTAAGACGCTTTGCTCAAACTGGAGACGCGGCTGTGTTTAATGTCTTAGACAAGGCAGAGGAGGATGTCAGGAAGGTATGGAGACTACAAAACATTCAGAGCAAGCTTTAATCTCCAAAATATACTACTAATACATCCCTATACATAGAGAGAGATGGCATAAACGGTGATGCTGAAGATTGACATATTTAATTGAAAAGTGATATAAGTTTAAACAATAAAGTTTTGTGTTTAAGTTTGATTTGAGCTTACAGAAAATCGGACTTCAATTCCTTTTACTGGCTAAACTGATTTTTTGTTTAGACACGTGTAAGTGATCATAATGACTGGTCAGTGTACCTTAAAAAAATGCTGTTGACATTCTTCAGCCCTTACGGGTTATATGTAGCATTTCATATAATGATTTAGGATGAAACTGTTCGTAAATTCTTAAACAGGTTAACTAAATAAAAATATATTTGTTCAATATGGTTTTAGTCCTGTTTTCTAACCAGTTCGGGTTGATACTACACCTGGTGCTTTTACAGATATAGTTAAAACCACTGGATTGCGTTTTAATGTTGTGTTGTAATAATGATTTCAGAGTTACATCATGCACTTTATTATCTTTTACACACAGTTACGTGACTTGATTCTCTCAGTGGCCCTAAGTGAATATTTTAAAGACATGTTAGCATCATCAACATCTTGTCATAATTTTAACATTTAATGCCGCATTATGACAGTATGTCCTAGTCATTCTGTCATGTCTCATTATTTTTATGTAGAAAAGTTTGACTTGTATTTTGCAGTTTTTTTTCTTTATTTTTGGCATATCATAATCTCAATTTACCGCATTATTAGTATGTTAACATTTATTCAAAATGTATTTTTATGCATGCACATTTTTTCCCCAACCAGAGCTAAAAACCTAAAATGCTTTGAAATCACCAAGATGCTTCTGTTTTAAATTCAGACATAATAGAGTGCTTTGAGAGTTTCACCATGCGCTGTATTGTCTTTTTAACAATGTTAAATGCATTTTTTATTCTCTCAGTGACATCTAGTTAACATCAGGTTCGGAATCCTCCATCTTTGAACCCTCGAGTGACTTGCATCTCTTTTTTTGATGGGTATTTTTGGTATAGTCCTAATAAATTGCACTTGTCCAAAAAGAAAAATGTTTAAAAGTGGGTTGAAAAGATTTGTTTTCTCGTGTCTGCGGTATCAACCAAAAATTTGCATATCGCAGAGCCTTGGGAATAATTAGGAGAAGAAAAGAACATCACTTGGGGCCCAGTGCCTTTAATCATATTCAGGCAAGAAAGATGACACACTCGGACAAAGAAACATGCAACTAAATGCAAATATACTGCAACTCAGCGTAAATATAATGTGTTCTAATCCGTAAAATCCAAGTATTTACAATAATAATGGCATGTACAGTACAATACAATCATACACTAAGTCCAAGTGGTTTAACATCACTGTTAGCAGACTCCTGTACGCTGACACCAGGACATTGACTATTGACTTTTAATGAGCAGGCCTTCTTTCCACTCCATCAAACACACACACACCAGCAAGGTGCTATCACCTATGATGCTGATATAGGAGATTCATCTCAATGACATTTGGAGGATATATATTCTCCTGCTGTACGTTGATGAATGTGTTTACGTCGAGATGCTATCATATCAAATGCGTTTTCTCTTGCATACGTGGAGCTCAGAGAGTGAATTATCATACCACATCGAGTTTGTAATTCATACATATTTTACAGTTTCAGCTTGCTGCACTTATTCCACAGCATTTTAACCCTAAAACCGATGCTTTAGATATCTTGTGCTGCAAAAGTTATGTATTTGATCTTTTTAAAAAATCCCAGCAGCACCAGATTTACACCTAGGAACATTACAGCCAACACATCTTTCACTGCAAATGATGGGAAGATCTGATTAGAAGACATCTGCAAAGACAGATTGGTCCCTTTGGGTGCATGAGAGAGAATATGTCAGATTGCATTTTCGAAAGCTCATTCCTGCCTCTCCTGTTCATCCATACGCTGGCTTGTTATAATAGCCACGTTGCATCAGAAGTACCGTATTACAGCCTGACCTAGTGAAGTATAAGCAAATTCTATTATGACAGACATATGAAACCAGAGCGCGCATATCTCAGGATTTATTACTGTCCATTTCAAAGAAAACAATGATTTGGACGGCGGGGTGAGGGAATAAGCTACTGCATCGAGACGTAATTTATATGAAAATATAATGCTTTGCCGTCTCTGGTTTCAGTGGATTATTACACAAAAGACGAGAAAAAATAGTGCCTTTAGGACATGGATCGTCTTGTAGAAGTGCATTGTGTATTTCTGGCAAGTAGCCTAATATCGGTTGCGGTTTGCGAGTGTGGAGAAATATGTCTTCAGATACACTGATGAAGGCTTTATCGCAATACATTTACGACTACGTCTGCTTCAATGCAGAGCAAAACATAATGCAGCAGAGACTTGAGCAAATATAATTATAAGCTTTTCAGCTAAGTTAAGCAATCTTAGCTATTCCTGTTTTTGTCTCTTGTAGTGTAGTATTAGCCTTTTTGAGCTACGCTAACTTAGCTTGTTGTTGTGTTGTTTGTGTCTCTTTTATAGCTCTAAGCTAACCAAGCAATTGAAATTTGTTGTATCTTTTTGTCTGCTTTGTAGTATAGTTTTGTTTTTTTGTTTTGTTTTTAGCTAAGCTAACTTGGCTAGTTTGTTTATGTGTAGTTTGTCTTTTTTGTAAAGGCTAACAGATTTAGCTAAGCCAACCCAGCTAGTTTAAAGGATCCTTTCTCTTGTAGTATAGTATTAGCTAAGTTAAACAAATTTTAACAAACTTAGCTAAGCCCACCTGGCTAGTTTTTGGAATTTGTGTCTCTTTGTCTTTCTTGTAATCTGTGTTTGTATAAGCTTAACCATTTATAGGACACGTTTAAAACAATTTACATAAACTTTAACAGCAAAAACATTAGCAGCAGTCTCATTGCCCATGGAAAGCAGTTGCTGATGGTCGACAAAATATCTAATGAAACAGGTTAGACCCTGAAGCCTGTCTACCTTTATATACATACTTTAAAAAGTTGTTCTTGGAACTCTTTAGACTTAACAGGTATCATTTCCGAACGTATAGTGATGAAAGTATGTATTTATTAGACTTGCATAAGAAAGAACGCATCACATCACACCTATCAAGCGCCTAATTCTGAGCTCGTGTTTGCAGATGCTAGAGACTGATTCAAGAGAAAACTCTTGCACTTACAACAAAAATATGATGTTTCACAAGTATTCATAAGCCCAATAATTGAAAACTCGTTCCCAAAACCGTAATCTCACTACAGCTAATACTAACTGAGCTGCCCTTCCCCCCTCCCTCCCCGAGTCAATGCTGTTTGGAGTGCAGTATAAAGATGACCGACCCTCCACCATTTAATGTCAGAAGATAGAGCTGCCTCTGTAGAAATGGGCCACAGAAAGCTACGTCGAACAAGGAGAGAATCGTATTTCCTTCTACCAGATGTATCCACCATCATCTACCTCTCCCACCTCCCCTTCCTCCTCCTCTGCCTCCTCGCCGTTCTCCTCAGCCTCCTTTTCCTCCTCATCTTCCCATCCCAGGCCGCTGCCAAAATCGCCAGAGTATGTGACCACCTCATCTGGAAAATGTGAACACACACATGCACGTTTTATTTTGTAAATACTTATATGTTTTTATATTTAGTATTTTTTTTTTTTATGTTTTTGTAGTATTTCAGTCTTTTTTTTTTTAGTTTTTTATGTTTTAGAAAAATTTAATAAACACATATGACACATTTGATATGTGTAACATATTATATATTTATATTTAGTTGACTGATTTTAGGTTAAGTACATTATCAATAAAACTAATTGTATGTATATTATGTATATATTATAAATAATTTATCAATCTCATAAATCTATATTTTAACCATAATTCTACATTACCATTGCCCACAAACACATGCATACACACAGACACACACACACATACACACACACACACACACACACACACACACACACACACATATGTCTTTGTTAAAAAAAAAAAGTGCATAAAGAAAATATGTCTACAGCACACCATATTGCAAAGAAAGCTGACCAATTTCCGCTCGACAAAAGCTGAACAATACACGTCTGGCGCAAGGACAATAAACAAACAGAAGGCGTGACTTTGACGTTGGTCTTTTTAATCGCTATTTTATGTCCAGTCGGGGGATTTGTTCTTATCACCTGCAGCTCTGTCGCAGCCAGTAGTAATTAATCTTACAGACCTTTATTTCTGCAAGACAACTGCTCTTTTGGAATGGAAATGAACCTGGCCTAATGAATGTAGCACTTGGTCTTCTGTCAGACGGGTGACTGATGATTCTGTGGATCTAAGCCCTGAGCCCTGTAGCTACAGAAGGAGCATTGTCCTCCATGTGTGTGCGTTTGTGAATGTGCCACAAGGAAAGTAAAGCCTGAGATTTTTGATATTGTACGAAAGAAAAATAGTTTAAAATACTATATGTTTATCTGAAAGGGTAGGGTTGGGTTCAGGATAGAAATATAGATTGGTCAGTATAAAGTATGTGTTTATGTACATGTTCAATGAAGTGTATTTGTGTATTAAGTATATGTGTTGTCCTCGAAGTCTTCGATGGTTGGCGTGTTTGACGTGGGTATGACCTAGGTGTCACAATGTTTACAGTAGGTTATTTATGAGGACATGCCTTGTGTCCTCGAAATTTAAAACCGTTTAAAATATTACTTAACAGGTTTTTTTACATTTCAATATTTGCCACATTTCCTGGCCATATAATAGGTGTTTTTTACAGTATAAAATACATTTCACCTATGGGGAGTCCTCATAAATCACAAAAAAAAAACAAAAAAAACTGTGTATGCGTGTTTGTCTTTGTGTGTGTGTGAGTTGAGCTCGTGCTCACCACAGTCGGGGTTGCCATGGATTCTGGAGCCCATTAGCTCTCCTCCATGCTGGTCCACACACCAACACTCCCCTCTGCTCTTGTCACACTGCAGTCTCCTGTAAAAGCCGTCCTCATCACAGCTGGGAATGTATGTATCTGAGCCCACAAATAGGGAAGAAAAAACACACAGACATGCACATTTTGAGAAGCCAGAAGTGTGTGTGTGTGTGTGTGTGTGGGGGTTTTTTTTTTGCATGCATTTTCATATCTTGAATGTTGCATCAAGGGTGACATTGCACACTAGTTTGCATATTGCTGTAAATCATGTGACATTGGAGCGACGCTGCTCATTGTAATGCATAAAATGTAACCTTGGCGAGGGTTGAGGGCTGGGTTTCTGTCTGCAGTGTCTCGAATCATGATGTGCGATAAAAACCAACTGTGCGGAGTAATAAATATATACTATATGTCCGCATAATCATCATGATCTATTGTGCGGTGAAAAGCTGGATTTAACCCTGAGATGGACTCGCACATTAAATCTTTAACAGGCAGTTTCAACAATTCAGGGTCTGATGTTGCATCTTAAACGCAACGGGTGATTCTTTTGACCCTTAGCCATAATTTAGACTGTATCTATTTCTTTGTATTTTTTTTATTTATTGGAACAGAATATGTCATCAAAT
>CAIGQW010000302.1:11160371-11182558 GCA_903798125.1 Danio choprae | reverse complement strand
ACCAGCGACCTTCTTGCTGTGAGGCGAACGTGCTACCCACTGCGCCACTGTGAGGCCCCAAAATAGATTTATTAAACATATATTTATTAAAATAATATTTTAGTCACCAAACATATTTAGAACTTGAAAGATAATACAATTAAATTCAAGCCAAATATTGCAAAAAAATATTACAAAATTTCAACTACATTTTTCTTTTTTGCTTCTCTTGATTTTTCCTATTTTTAAAAAATTTGTATTTAATATTTTTCTATAACTTATACATTTGGGTGTACTAGTTGTTGGACCGTAATCGTAAGTTATTTTGTTAGATAAGCTCAAAATTTGGTTTAGGTACTGACTAATCTAATGCATATGCACAAATGTAATATTGTATAGCTTCCTATTAAAAATATTAATTTAAAAGATAGATTTGTGAGGGGTGTACTTATATGTGCTGAGCACAGTATATATATATATATATATATATATATATATATATAGTTTCTCTGGATTTACTAGTTTAATTAGGTGTGGGTTTGAGAAAAATATAATTTTCTATAATGGTTTGTTTACATTTCTTCCAAATAAAAATATTGCCATTTAGAGCATTTTCTTTCTCTTTTTCCAGAAAAAAGTTACAATTGATCAGAACTTTTAAATGTTTCATTTGTTGTGACTGAAAATCACTAAACATTATTCCACAAAATATTGTTTGTTGAACCTTTTTGAAGTTAAAACCTTTGGTAATGTGTTGTTTAAAGATACAAACATAAATTTGCAGAAACATCATCAGATTACAGAATAAAACTAAATGTACATTGTACTCAACATATACAGTAACTATAAATCATAAATACAGAGAAAGTGAGAATTTTCAAGTGATTTTTTTCAGTACACAAAAAAATTTCATTGTGAATTACAATTAATGCAATAAATGTTTGAACACTTTGTAGTTTAAGAATTTCTTACACCCAGAATTCCATGCCATCTTTATGTGTAATTATATGTTTTCGATTTAAGAAAACACATTTAACATGGTGGTGCACCTCTGGAATGTTAGCCATTATATTATATACTGCAATCTACAGTCTTATTATATATCATATAACAAACAAAATAAAATAATAATAATTTCATGTATAGATATATACAAAGTCTACAAATAGCAGGTGTGATTATCTTTTCTTTCTGTTGTGGCGTATACCCAAGTGAAACCATCTAAAAATTGAGTCCACTTGCATTTGATTGGCTCATTGTGGTTTGCCACTGGTGGATCTCATATGATTGACAGGTTGTTTTGCCTTTGTGACAGTAAATGCATCATCAGTCAAAAAGATGGGAAAGATAAAAGGGAATTTATCTTAAATAAGTATTATAAAGCCACATTAATTCCTAAATTATGATGTTTTATAAAACAAAAATGCTACAATTTTTCCACAAACTGTCCCTTTTTGTTTTCATGGTGTCGTTTAAAATAAATCAAATCTACCCACGAGTTATTCATGTGTCAGTCTTTTAAAACAAAGATGGATTTCTTGTATTGAGTATTGTATTGCTGTTTGTTGGCAGGCATCGAGGGACGTTTGTACATTGGCTGCGTCTGATTGGCCGTAGCATCTGCAGCGCGTCCTTGGAGAGTCTTGAAATGACTGCAGCCAAACATGCAGCACTACAACGCCACTATAATCCAAAGCCAATCCTACCTATGTTAAATCAAACTCCATTACAATCAGTGTCTTTCAGAATCTGCACCTTTACCTCTCTCTTGCATTACTTTATTGTGTACGTTCTATATAACTCTCCCTTTGTTCCACCTTTATTTGTGCTTCCCGAGACAGAACAGCAGGTCTCAGCGGAGCGTTCATTCTTACCCGGTTTCTTCTTGGCTCCTTCTTGCAGTTGGATTCGCTCGAGCTCAGCCAGGCAGGGAGGCTCTGTGGAAGAAAAAAAAACAATCAGTGCCTTTAGGGAAGAGCCGGCGCTAATCTCCTCAAGACAAACGCTTCACACGAGCTCCCCTACCAACTCCCAGATGAGGCCGCATTACAAATCACACTATCACACCCAAACACACAAGTGGCACAACGGAGAGTTCGAATCTCTCGTTTTGTGGCAATAGAACTGATGAACGAAAGAGGAAATTAATTTTTGAGTTGTTTTCAACAAAGCGAGCACCTGTTGGAAATTATTTCTACGTTTTTCCTTGAGGGGAAGTGTACAGTAACTTAAAAGGAGGCTTCTTTTGTGGGACAACAAATAAGTTATTTGGAATAATGCCCAAGCTGCACTTTCGCCTTTAGTTGAAATTAAAAAATGAACATGGGTCAAGCTGTACAATATTGATAGAATATTGTTATACATTTTTCTGAGTGTGTTTTGTGCTGTTTAGGTCTACTGTGAATGGTTGACAATAGGGGCTCATTTCAGAAAGACGGTTAAGAGTAAACTCTGAGTATGTGTAACTCAGAAAACCCAGAGTTTCCCTCATTTCAATCTCAGAATGGAATGCATGTTAAACTGGAGAAAGCAAGGTAAATCAAGCCCATATCTAAAAGGGAGGTAACTTATACCAAAGACCATAGAATTAAAGGGACTTTTGCTTATGCTAATAGTCAGTTACCATGATAACTTTCTCTGTGAACCTAACCTGGTCAGGAGCAGATTTTTGCTAAACCTAGATTTTATTTTAGTTTCCTCTCACTTTTTAGATTGCATGCTGCAAAAAGTATTTCATTGTATTTCAGGTACATTCATTCATTCATTTTCTTTTCAGCTTAGTCCCTTTATTAATCTGGGGTCGCCACAGCAGAATGAACCGCCGACTTATCCAGCATATGTTTTATGCAGCGGATGCGCTTCCAGCTGCAACCCATCACTGGGAAACACCCATACACTCTCATTCACACACATACACTACAGACAATTTAGCTTACCCAATTAACCTATAGAGCATGTCGACTTGTGGGGGAAACTGGAGCACACGGAGGAAGCCCACACAAACACGGGGAGAACATGCAAACTCCACACAGAAATGCCAACTGACCCAGCCTAGGTTCAAACGAGCGACCTTCTTGCTGTGAGGCGACAGCGCTACCCACTGTGCCACTGTGCTGCCCATTTCAGGTACAAATGTATAAGAAGTTCTTAAATCAAGATGGTATTTCTACGAAAATGATATATTTAGTCGTATTTCCTGGGATGACCTAAATTAAGTGCATTTTGCTTAGGTAAAATGATCTGCCAGTAATGGTAATAAAAATAATCTTAATGCCAATAGATCATTATTAGGATTGTCAATTACTAAGTGAAAATTTACAGTAGCTCAGAGCCAGCCTACTCAGAGCTGATTTAACAAACTCTGTTCAATTAAACTGAAACCGAAATCTCAGTTTCCCATCCCAGAATAAGTCAACTCAGAGTTAGTTGAACCTCCTTATTGAAACGGGCCCCAGAAAATGTTCACAAACTGACAGTGTAATTTCTTAGTTTAAAACAAGCATACTAATTAGCTCACTTAATCATTTATGACAAAATCTTAGGTTTAATCAAAAATTTAGAACTAAAGCTTTAGAATAATAAAACCGTATAGCAGTTTAAACAATTTAGGATATTGGAATACAAAGTGAATGTAGGAAATTAAATACTATTTCAAAACATGATTATTACTATTATTATTAAAAGCTTTGCACACCCCTATAATTAAGATTTAATTCTATTTATCGTACATACAAAGATACTGTATGTATCCAGAAAACTAGAACTTTTTATGCTTGAAACCCTAGTTCCCATTCAATTCCATTGTATGCAGCTTGTAACAGCTTGGACATTCTTCAAAATATCTATTTTTATTTTTTGAATCCACTTTCCAGATTCTAAAATGATATAATGGTGAGTAAACAATGCCATAACATTTCCTCTAAAAACTAAATCCGTACACTACATCCTGGAATATCCATCAATATTCCAGCGCTATCATATTTCACCGCTGAACGTGAGGGGCGAGCTGGTCAAGTCTAAAAAAAAAAATGCAGTGTGTTTGTGTCTGACTGCCCATCTGGTTTTAGTCCCAGTGAGTTTGAGGCCGAGCAGCCTGTCAACAACCAACACTGATGTTATTTTTCCCTTTGCAGTGGCCATTTCCTATTCACCCGGGGAAATACAAGGGGAAGACAAAGTGTGACAGGCCAAAAAGCAACTGTGGCCTACCCAGGAGAGATGAGAGTGCCCAGCCACATATCGTGAGCAGAATCACTTCAAACAGAGTGTGTGTTTGTGTGAGTGAGTGTTTGTGTGTGTGTGCGTGAAGATTCTGCAAAGATACAGCTTTGTGGCCCTCCAGTGAGATGCATAGTGGAGCATATGTCTGTTTGTGTCAGGAAGCCTGCCATGCTCCATAGATCAAGTAAAGACGCACACACACAAATACACACACTCAGAGGAATTCCTCAAACAAAAGAACACACTCACACACACTGACGAGTCTCATTAATATGTAGAACATGTCTGCGATGAACACATGCACATGCAAACAGACCAACGCTGTTCCCTGCTGACACACTCACTCACTGAGGCTACATTTACACTGGTGTGTTTTTATTTTAACCCAGTGTTTCCACTATGTTTCAGAAAAGACCTACATCCACACTACATGACTGAAAACACCATTCAGAATCTGAAAGCAGCTTTATTATTAAATAAAACACAAATCATAACGCAGGGTTCCCACTTTAAGCCAAATATCAAATTTCCTGACTTTTCCCTGACTTTAACTGACTAAAAAAACTGAGCTTACAGAAAACTGAACTGGACTTAAGACATATAATGAATGGAAAAACAGGCTGGTTGGACTTATATTCATTCATTTTCCTTCGGCTGAGTCCCTTATTTATCTGGGGTCGCCACAGAGGAATGAACCGCCAACTTATCCAGCATATGTTTTATGCAGTGGATGCCCTTCAAGCTGCAACCCATCACTGGGAAACACCCATACACTCATTCACACACATACACTACGGATAATTTTAGCTTACCCAGTTCACCTATAGCGCATGTCTTTGGACTTGAGGGGGAAACTGGAGCACCCGAAGGAAACCCACACGAACATGGGGAGAACATGCAAACTCCACACAGAAAATGCCAACTGACCCAGCCTAGGATCGAACCAGCGACCTTCTTGCTGTGAGGCGACAGCGCTACCCACTGTGCCATCACGCCGCCCCCTATTATTAATATTATTTTGCTGAGTAAAAAAAAAGTCATTTAAAGAAATTAAAATGGTATCTGTGTTTAGCATAGAACAAGACAAAAATCTGAAAATAACAACAGCAATGTAATTATAGAACAAAACTTTCTAATTAGTTATTAAATAAGACACTATAATAGTATTTATTATAAACAACATGGATATAGTACATTATAAACAGCATAGATATAGTATGCTAGATATAAATGTCTAGCCAAATTTATTGTGGCATATTAAAACAAAAAAAATCATACATGATGCGCGTTCTAGTTTAGTTTTCTTGTATTTATGGCAGTCACAATAATAAAAGAAAACTCAGTGTAATGGTCACACGATGAAACAGAATGATACAGAAGAGCCAATCAAGGAGTGAAAGTGGACACTTCTTTGTCTCTCGTTTAAGCAGAAACACAACCCCATGCTTTTCAAACTTAAATGGGGTATGCAGCGTTTTCAAAAGTCTCAACTTTGTAGTGATATGAATGAAACCGTAGCAAAAGTTGTGCATTTTAAAACAATAACAACCTAGTGTAAAAATAGCCTCAGTGTCAGTCACTCCCACAACACAACACAACACAACACAACACAACACAACACAACACAACACAACACAACACAACACACCAATCAACAATTCCTCCAGCATTGCGAATCTCATCAAACTAATACTCTAAATCACTTTCCCCAAATGCCCTAAACAGCTAAAGGTCATTCGAAGCCCTCTCATTTTCTAGCCAACAGGGGTGTTTGCAGAGGAAATGAAAGATTTGGATTACAATAATCCAAACATATGCTGTCCCCTCCCCCTTTAATGTTTGATTATATTTAGAAAACCAATTAAACTTAATCCAGAGCAAACCGAATGAGTTAGTGGCGAAACTCTTGGCACACAAATACACTTTCCTGAAGCCCCTGCAGTGTCTTCTTTATCTGTAATGCCAGTCCAGTGAATGTTGATATAAAATAAATGCTCATTTTCTGGGCTTTTGTAATGGAAACTAAACATGCCCCCTTCAATCTAATTCAAATATGATTTTGGATTTGAAAGGCCAACTTTCTGAAGCAGAGTTGAACAGGCTCAAACACTGAGGATTGCTGGCACTGACGTTTGGCCATGTGTCCTCCTTCTGTCATGCTGATAAAACCAAGCAGAGCAAACTGTTGACCGTGGCACTGACCAGCAGGGTGCAGGGCACAAATGTGCAATGACGACTTTGGTTAGAGCTGATTTGAAAGTAGGTCTTTCACAATTATTGATTAATTGTCTTATCGTGGTGATTTAATCTAATCGTAGTTGTGCGATGACCTGATTTTTGTGCAATTAAAATAAGTGTAATTATGCACATAAATAATAGGCAAATTTGTAATATTATATTATATTATATTATAGTATATTATATTATATTAAGGGTGTCACGGTGGCACAGTGGGTAGCACGATCGTCTCACAGCAAGAAGGTCACTGGTTTTGGCTGGGTCAGTTGGCATTTTTGTGTGGAGTTTGCATGTTCTGCCCATGTTCACTTAGGTTTCCTCCAGGTGCTCCGGTTTCCCCCACAAGTCCAATGACATGCGATATAGGTGAATTGGGTACGCTAAATTGTCCGTAGTGTACGAGTGTGAATGAGTGTGTATGGATGTTTCCCAGTGATGGGTTGCAGCTGGAAGGGCATCCACTGCGTAAAACATATGCTGGATAAGTTGGCGGTTCATTCCACTGTGGCGACCCCAGATTAATAAGGGGACTAAGCCGAAGAGAAAATGAATGAATGAATGATTATATTATATTATTTTATATTATAAAAGTTGAGCAAAAAGAAAAAAAATACCTTTAAAATATTATTTTCCAAGTATTAAAGAAAATCATATAGGCTTGTTTAGTTATTTTAATAAGTAAAATATCAAACGTAATAAATACTTTAAGGGTAGTATGAGTTTGTGTCAGGTTTTGCCTATGTTGTGAGTAAAAAGTTAGTAAAACCTTTTATTTTTAAAGCAGTCCTACAAAGGAACAATCTATTAAAAAATACTACAATAACATTTTTTAAAACATTTAAAAAGATTCCTGTAAGGTTAGGTTGAAAGCTAAATTTAGGTTTATTAATATTCAAAAATATTGTTATTATTAATAACATTGGCAGGTCCCCCCAAAAATGTGTGCATGTACTATATTCAATTACAATATCAGAAAAAATGTTCATACTCAGAAAAATAGAGATATTGAAGACTCACTTTCTCTCCAAAAGCAGAGGCACCATTCAGCTGTGGACACTTTGCCATCGCGGTAAGAGTCACAGGAGTTGAAGAAGGGCCGTATACACACTTCATACTTGTCCAGATTAATGGCAGCCAGTTCAGCTTGATCCAGATACAGGTCATTGTTCGTGTCCAGCTTGGAGAACATCCAGCCAATAGAGTCTTTACAGGTCGCAACAAGAGTCCGGTCCACAACTGTGCACAAAAAATCATGCAGTCCATTTTAATAGAGAAATACTACACAGAAATAATAATAATAATAATAATAATAATAATAATAATAATAATAATAATAATGTTTTATTTATATTGTGCTTTTCAAACACCCAAGAACACTTTATGTAAGGTAAACAGAACCAGAAATCAGAAAAATACAAGACTACACAAAGACTATGCAACATGAACAAATAATCAGTGGACAGAGATACAATAACCCATTCTAATGAGCTTTCTAAACTAGTTTTCCAAAAGCCATCGCTCCCAGAACAGCTGATTGCATCAGATTAGCTGTAAAAAAAACGCAATCGACGTTGTTGTCCAAGCAAAACCGCTGTTCAATTTTGCTGATAAGATAATAAATCACTCTAATGAAAGCCATGGGCCACAAAAAAAAAATTTATGTGTTTTTTTCCTAAATAAACTGTAAGTGAGGTGAAAATCATATACAGCTCAGGAACAAATTAAGAGATCGCTTTCGAGTTATTAGTTGTTTTTTAATGGGTATGTGTTTTTGAGTAAAATACCCATTTGTGTTTTATTCTACTCTGAATATTTTATATTGACCCGATTTGAAATCATGTGGATTCGGTCATTATTTATACTATTAAATGTACATATTACATTTCAGTAGGTGGAATGCTTAAACATTCAATTGCATTTTACAATTCAGCAAAACTGCTTTTTCGAAAGGATAAAATGCTGCAGGTGCTGTTTGGCCATCAGGATAGCACACGACTCAAACATAATACAGAACCTCTGAATGTGCTAGGCCTCATAAACATTTTATGCAGCGGGTTTATCACTGCCTATTAGCACAGGTCCACGTTTAAAAACACTAGAGTAAAACACAATCATTTTGCAGCACTCTCTCTGTGTCATTCAGCATGACAGGATATGCAAATGACACTCAAATCTGTAAGCAAAATGTTTCAACTGTAAATGAAAGGCTAGTAGGATTGTATTGATAATTTTGAGAGTCATTTAACTGACTAAATCAAATAACTAATAACCAATGTGTCAATAGTTTTAGAAGTACACACTTATTTTTTCACTGTCAATGTGTTATTTTCTTCCATAATTAATGTGAAAAGCCCAACATTTACTCTCAATTTACCCATGAGTTCATATAGTTATCAAGTACACAGGCTGTTGCTAGAAGGGATACAGCTGTGGCTGGAAGCTAACAAGAATTATTTACACTGTAAAAAAAAAATCCTGGGTTCCACACAATTCCTTCATGTTGTCCCAACACAAATCAATTGCCAACTTAATCGTTTTTACAAATTTAAGTTGATTGAACATAAAACAATTAAGTTGTCCCCAAAAATCTTAAGAATTGTGTTGTTTCAGATCATTTTAAATAAGTACTTTAAACAAGCAGCATAAAGTAATTTGTTGAGTGTATATTATTTATTAAATTACCCAATAATTGTACTTTAATTGTATTTGTCTACCCCTACCCCAACCCTATAACCTCAACCGTCACAGTAATGTAAAAACAGTAATTATAACAATAATTATTTATATTATTAAATATCTATTAATTGTATTTTATTAATGTCTACCCCCACCCCAACCCTAAACCCAACACCCAAAGTATTGTAAAAATATTAATTACTGTTGTACAGTGTCACAAAAATTATGCTGATATATTGATGTAAGTATCCGTAGCTGTTTGTCATCTAGACTTTACCTTTACCTCACATGCATACTATTTAAAAATTTATATATTACATGTTTGTGAGCTAAATGTACAGGTTGGGTTAGACGATAAGCAAATTAAGAATAGGTATTTAATCTGATAATGCTGGCCACTAAGGACAATACAAAACACAACAAAAACACTGAGTACAAACGTATTCTTTTTTCCGCCACATCTGCGGTATATTTTTGCACGTGAAAGCATGCACCTCAAATCTGTGCACATTAAAGGGTCACCCAAAAATGAAGTTCTGTCATTAATTACTCACCCTCATGTCGTTTTTCATCTCTGGAGACTTTCGTTCATCATCAGACCACAACTTAAGATATTTTAGTTCTGAGAACTCCCTCATCCTCCATAGACATCAACATTCACAAGACATTTAAAGTCCAGAAAAGGAACCAAAAACTTTCAAAACATCCAATATGACTTCAGTGGTTCAAACGTAATCATAAGAAGCTCCATGGACACTTTTGTGCACCAAATAAACCTGTAAAAATGATCTTGTTTGCCTATGTCTCCCATGTCAGACCATGTTACGTGTTTACTGCAAGCAATACGGTACTTGAGTGTTGCTCTTCTGACTCTAATAGTGTTATGTCAAAAAGTAGATGTACACCCTGATGACATGACTTAAGAGAAGACAGCTTAATTAAGTCATATTTAATTGTTTTTTGGTGCATAAAAGTGTTCTTGGAGCTTCATCTGATTACAGTTGAACCACTGAAGTTGAAATGTTTTGACCATATCTTTGATTCCTTTTTTTTTACTTTAAACATCTCTGGACCGATGCTGTATTTGCAGGGTCAGAGAGCTCTCGGGTTTCATCTAAAATATCTTAAATTATGTTCTAAAGATGAACGAAGGTTTCAGTGGTTTCGAATAATTATTAACAGAATTAAAATTGTTGGAATTGGGTAAGCTAAATTGTCCGTAGTCTATGAGTGTGAATGGGTGTGTATGGATGTTTCCCAGAGATGGGTTGCAGCTGGAAGGGCATCCGCTGCGTAAAACATATGCTGGATAAGTTGGCGGTTCATTCCACTGTGGCGACCCCAGATTAATAAAGGGACTAAGCCGAAATGAAAATGAATGAATGAATAAAATTGTTGGGTGAACTAATGCTTTAATGACATCCCTGCTTAATCGACCACCATTAATGTGTATCAATTAAGGCCTATAAACAATTAAAATATCATTGATTAATCATTGCCATCTCTACTGTCTATAGAAGCATGCTGTAATATTTCTTCATTTGGAAGCACGGGCTGAATGGAAGTTTGGAGCCTCACTTGATGCAGAACTGACTGCAGGACTGCCTGTGCTGTTCTGCTTGCCGTTGCCTTGGAGCAGTTGAAACCAATCCCGCAGGCGATCGCCCAGATCTGCCAGGTCCTGCCCTGTGCAACTCTCTGTGGACAGAAGAGAAGAGAGACGCACACAGTCAAAGGAGATAACAGAGTGTTGGCAGACGCCGCTATTAAAGAGTGAAGAAGCAATCATCCTGCTTTTGCCCTTCTGATTTTGACAAGAAAAGCCCACAGAGACTGCAGACATAAATCAGACATAATCAAAGTCAGCAGAAATTCACAAAGCCAGCAGAGAGAGAGAGAAAGAGAGCAGCGAAGTCTGTTGATAAATCAATAAAGTCTTTGTTAGAGCGATAGTTGCAGATGCTCAGGGGATGTGAAAGAGACAAACGGCATCTGAAGACATCGCAGTATAAAACCATTCATTATGATCATCACAATGCGATCGTATAAATTTAAAAGCTGGCCCTTATGCTGTGCTTCGTTCAATACTTAAGGTGTTGTTTTATTAAAGAATTTTGAAGAAATAGCTCATGGAAACATTTTATTTTGTTATCATATACTCAAAAGTTTATGAGGCAAAGGGATAGATCACCCAAAACTGAAAATAAGCCAACAATTCTGTCATAGTTTAGTTACCATCAAGTGATTTTCTTTTGAACATTCATTCATTCATTTTCATTTCGGCTTAGTCCCTTTATTAATCTGGGGTCGCCACAGCGGAATGAACCGCCAACTTATCCAGCATATGTTTTACGCAGCGGATGCCCTTCCAGCTGCAACCCATCTCTGGGAAACATCCATACACACCCATTCACACTCATACACTACGGACAATTTAGCTTACCCAATTCACCTGTACCGCATGTCTTTGGACTTGTGGGGGAAACCGGAGCACCCGGAGGAAACCCACGCCAACACAGGGAGAACATGCAAACTCCACACAGAAACGCCAACTGGCGAGGCTCGAACCAGCGACCAGCGACCTTCTTGCTGTGAGGCGAACGTGCTACCCACTGCGCCACTGTGAGGCCCACTCTTTTGAACACAAAAGAAGATATTTTGTTGTAATCCATAGTGGAAAACATACTATGGATCCCAGTGCCTACCAGTTTCCAACATTCTTCAAAATATCTTCTTTTTCAGAAGAAAGAATCTCAAAATAGGTTTCGAGAGTGAGCAAATAGTGACAAAATGTTCAGTTTTTGGTGAATGTTTTAGCAAAACAAAAAATATTTTTAAGAATGTTTTTGTCTATGCAAGACAAACATGTTTGTCTATAACACTCGGTGAGGGCAGCACGGTGGTGCAGTGGGTAGCACAATCGCCCCACAGCAAGAAGGTCGCTGGTTCGAGCCTCGGCTGGGTCAGTAGGCGTTTCTGTGTGGCATCTCCCCGTGTTTGCGTGGGTTTCCACCAGGTGCTCCAGTTTCCCCAAAGACATGCGCTATAGGTGAATTGGGTAAGCTAAATTGTCCGTAGTGAATGGGTATGTATGGATGTTTCCCAGTGATGGGTTGCGGCTGGAAGGGCATCCGCTGCGTAAAACATATGCTGGATAAGTTGGCGGTTCCTTCCGCTGTGGCGACCCCAGATTAATAAAGGGACTAAGCCGAAAAAAAAATTAATGAATGAATGAACACTCGGTCATGGTTATGGGCTTTAAAAAAATGAAAGTGTTTCATTGAAAATAAAAAGCTTGATTCACAAACAAATTGAGCAATATCTCGAGTCATGTCTTAAAGAAATATTTCAAGTAATTTAACTTCAAATTTAAAAATGGAAAATTTCGAATAGAAAATAGTTTATCTCATTAACTCATTTTGCGATTGAAATGCTGTGACTGATTGAAGGTGATACAAGGATAAACACAGAGCACTTAATAGTAAGAAAGAGACATT
Organism: Danio choprae; assembly: GCA_903798125.1. Taxonomy (NCBI): domain Eukaryota; kingdom Metazoa; phylum Chordata; class Actinopteri; order Cypriniformes; family Danionidae; genus Danio; species Danio choprae. The sequence continues at coordinate 11,169,947 of CAIGQW010000302.1, read as the reverse complement.
TCTATACTCATGTAAATTTATATGGAATGGCAGAAGACAATATCGAAACAGCTGTCTGGAATACTTGATTCGGATTGGTCACTTAACACATGCCTTTGCACTGCCAGATAACAGCCACTGAAATGTATAAAAGAGGCTCATCTTGGTACTTTGAATCATCTCGATCATCAGTGAATAGGTTCACATCCATATTCATACATCCACATTCATATTTTGCTTGTCTTTCATGCCACTGTTTTTGTGAATGAATAATGCATAGGTTAGTGTATGCTCCATTCAGCCTTTTTCATTTCTGTTAGCTTTACGTTTAATTGAAGAATTAATAAACTATTACAGCTTAGAACAATCAATGCTTTGTGTCTAATTATAATTTACATTTTGTGGCAAGTATAGTAGTAGTAAGTGTGATAAGCAGGATAAAGTACATCCAGGTGGTTGTTATCGCAAAATAAAGCCCTTCACTCTTATACAACAGCCTTCCGCTTCCTTCGCATGGACCTGCCAATAAATCATGTCAGACTTTATTCTGCGCTAACAACCTCCTAGATGTATTTTATTCTTTACATATTATTTAAAAACCCACAATTTTTGAACTGTGCTTAGTATATTGCATAGGTTACCATGGAAATCAAATCATTTAATTAGCAGATCATCAGTAGAAACACGTGCACTTTCCTCTCTCATCAACACTTTTATGGGATTGTGCTCTTATGCTCTGTTATGGGATTGTGCTCTGTGCTCTTATGCTCGGCTCTGTTTAGTAAACCTATCCCAAAGTCGTGCAGGTGTGGAACGAGATGAGTGAACAATTTGAATTTTTTGGCTAGACTATCCCATTAACATGTTTTGCATAACCAAATGGAAGAGGATGTCAGGTAAATACCATGTTTGCCGTCCGCGTCTGTAGCAGGAGCCGTGGTGGCGGTACATGGACAAAGACCAGCACATCTCACTTTCAGCTCCTTTCCTGCAAGACAAGCCTGCTGCTCCAGTTTACACTGAATCACAGGTGCAAAACACACAGAGAAAACACAAAGAAAGTGAATAAGCAGAGGCGCCATCACACTTGTCCAGTGTCACATGCCGCACTTCAGCAACACGAATTGTGAGCCAAGACAGAGCACAATTATTTCTACAGATGACTGAAAAATCACTGGTTCAGACGAGACATCTACATTAAAGGAAGCTGATTTCAACCTTCATTTCTTCCCTCACAAGGTCAGAAATAGATATAATGGAGATAATGCATAATTCAAAAGAACGGCTCTTTTATCCCCGCAAGTATCCAGAATCCTCTCAGAAAATTCTTCTTTCAGGACGTCAAGGGCCGGAATACTAAGGTATAATAAAGAGCGTTAACCATATTGCACGAGCAGATTGATCTCTGAGTCATGCAGAAAATAATATAGGATTACAAAAGTATGTCCTTTTAATGGCACAGCATAACAAGAAAAGAAATAGCATCATGATGTGTTCATTGTTCAAAACCATGCAAGAGGATGTTGAAGGATAATGAAAGAATTAAACCATATTTCTACCAGATCAGACATTAAAATATTGTGGTGTTAATATCTGTCATTCGTTCAGTGCTAGCTAATTTAGCTTTAGCAGTTTTAGCAGCGCTAGCTTTTTTGTTTTCTTTTTATATTAAATGATCATTATTTCTAATGACTCACATGTACAGCTAAAAAACAATAACAAAAACTGGCATACTAAATGAACTGTCCTTGCCTTTCATGTAATACATCTTGTTTGCCTTTTATAACTATTGTGTGCTTTCGGGGAAACAGGTCTGGAGGCATTCATGAGGAAACTTGCTCTGAGGCAAATTTCTAACTGAACTAAATGAATCCAGATGGGACGTTTAACAAAAGTAAAGAAAGATATATGCAGAATTCAAAAGCTTAACAAATATTAAGTATCGCCTGTAACAGGAATTCATCATCATTTAAATAAATGCTGGATGCAAAGGAATTAAAGGTTAAAACAGTATAAAAGAACATTAATCAACATCTGCTGTCATCAAAAATAGTATAATTTTAAGATACAACAAAGCAAAACAGCACACAAAAAAATCTAATGTCAGAAAAAGTGTGAACAAGCACAAAAATGCAATAAATCAAATTGTATTAAAATAAGCAGAACTGCAGAGAAATTGATCATACCTTCTGCATGATCAATATCTCTGCAGTTTTTCTCATTTTAATACAACTAGAAGGCTGAATGCGGTGTGAAGTACCTGAGAGGCGTAGTTGTGTCCATCAGAGCCGCAAACTGGACCAGAGGGCGACACTGGACAAGGCTTACAGTTACTCTCCTGCTGCTGTCTGATGACCTGCTGCTTCAACCTGAACCAAGTAGCTCAATATTAACATCAGCCATCAATGTTCTATATAAACTTGAACATTTGTCGTTTAAAAACAGATGAGTCATCATTGGCCTGTTTTTTTATTATTATCTTAAGGGAGCTTTAACCTTTCATGGACAGAACAGTGTATAGTATTGACAGGAAATCATGGGGAGCAGAGGGAGGGGAAGGATCGGCAAAGGATCTCGGGTCAGGAATCAAACTGGGTTCGCCATGAGTACCTCAGTGTAATATGTTGACGCACTAACCACTAGGCTTCGATTTGTAAATATATGTCCCTCATAATATGATTTAATAAACTGCTTTTATTTCTCCTTTGTCAAATTATGACGGGGGGTTATAATAAAATATTGGCAATATTTATAATCTGTGATAAGATTGTAATTGGGGTTTTATTGTTGTGTGAGCTATTATTGAACATTTCACTCACTTTGCAATAAAAAAACATAACATCTCGGAAGTCTAAATACAATACAATACAATAGCAAGCAACAAATTAATGCAATTAATGTCAACACGCAATCTGTATGGTATTCTATATTTGTGTGCATTTTAGAGCTCATAGTTTTTAAATGAATCAAGTGAGCCAATGATTCATTTATCCATTCTTCAATTATATTCATCTAAATGAATCAGCTGTTTAGAATAAATTGGTTCAGTGAATGATTCAATTAATTCAGACAGAAACTTTCCATTAATTACTGGTAAATTTAGTATCAATTTAATGAATTCACACTAAAAATATAATAAAATCCCTCCAAAATCACACACATATATAAATATGTCTATATCAGTATCACACACTCATACCTCCCATAATGAGTAAACATTTTAATATTCTAAAACACTTGTGGAAATAAAGGGGTCATTATACTTTTGATGATTTCATTTTCCTTAGTATTCAGTTATAGGGTTGCTTTTTCACCCATTCATTTTTTTATTCCTTCTTCTTCCTGTTGATGTGGCTTTAAACCCTGGTTTCACAGACAAGGCTTAGACTAAACCAAGATTAGGGCATAGTTCAATTAGGACATTTGTTTATTTTTATTTTATTTTTTAGTGTGTGCCCACATTCACAAAATATTACCATCAAAATGTATAAATGTGTTACAGAGTGTACAGTCTTAAAAATGGAATATAACAAAGAAATTAATATAAAAAAACATAAATAAATAGATAAAAATAAAGTACAATCACACCATTTTAGAGCAGACTTTAAGTGGAGAGTAAACAAAAATTGTAAATAAATAACAAGGATCCTCTGTTAATTTAAAAGAGCTCTTTTATGTATTCCCAAAGGGGAGACCAAATTGACCAAAATCTGTCAGATTTTTAATGTTGGTCATAGGTAAGTTTTTCTAATGGTATCCATGTAGCAATTTGTAATATCCACATTTTGAAAGATGGAGCTTGTGATGCAGACCAAAGTAGCAAAATAATTTCTTTAGCTAAATATACCAGGACAATAAATAACTGTAATGCATCTTTTTCAAACAGATTGTTCATATTAAGATTCAATAAATACAAAGCTGGGGTCACATCAAAATTTAGCTTGAGAATATTTTACAGTATCTTATGTATTTTCTTCCAAAATGCCAACATTTTGTCACAGTCCCTAAAACAATGAATGAATGTACCTTTACCTTTTTTACATTTAAAACACAAGTCTGTGCCATTGGCAAACATTTTCTTAATACGTATTGGTGTAAGATATATCCTATTAAACAATTAGGACATTTAAGTAATTTTAAAAAATGGGCCTTAAAAAAATCATTACTGTTATAAATTGAGACAAAACAAAGGCACTGATATATTTTAAGATCAGATTCTAAGTTTCTTTCAAATGAAATAAGTTCAGCTTTACATTTTAGTCTGGCTTAAGAGTGTTTGTGAAACCAAAAGTAAGACTTCTTTCTACACTGCCATCTTCACTCATGAGCACTTTGATTGTTTGGAGCATCTTCTGACTCAGAAATGTGATTCTTAATTATATAACCATATTGAGTAATGAAAAGCTGTTTGTATTCTGCACAGTGCTTTAGCATGGCATCAAGCTTCTCTGATTCATACCCTTGAAAAACAAGCACTACCCAATCATGTATTACTGCTATGGGTGTGTAGAGAGTGTGGTGTAGCTGAAGGGCTCACCTGTGCTCCAGCTTCTTACGGTTGACACACACGGCACGCTGGTAGCCTTGAGCAACACACACTTTATGTCGGCTGCACTTCACCTTCTGGCAAGGATCTTTAGTGGTGTCCACATCTGCAAGGATAAGAGATGTACCCAACAATCTGTTAAGCATTTAGCCTTTCAATAAAATTACATTTAATTATTATTCTCAGGGGCAGCACAATGGCGCAGTGGGTAGCACAATTGCGTCACAGCAAGAAGGTCGCTGATTCGAGCCCCGGCTGGGTCAGTTGGCATTTCTGTGTGGAGTTTGCATGTTCTCCCCGTGTTTGCGTGGGTTTCCTCCGGGTGCTCCGGTTTCCCCCACAAGTCCAAAGACATGCGCTATAGGTGAATTGGGTAAGCTAAATTGTCCGTAGTGTATGTGTGTGAATGAGTGTGTATGGATGTTTCCCAGTGATGGGTTGCAGCTAGAAGGGCATCCGCTGCGTAAAACATATGCTGGATAAGTTGGCGGTTCATTCCGCTGTGGCGACCCCAGATTAATAAAGGGACTAAGCCGAAATGAAAATGAATGAATGAATAAGCCGAAAAGCAAATGAATGAATATTATTCTAAGTTATAAACCCTTGTTGACACCAGTGGCTATTAAGTGAACTGCAGCCAGAAACCGAGCAGGATTTAGTTAACAGAAGAATTACTTATTACAAAATAATTTTCCAATGTTTTTAGAAAAAAGTTTGACTTGTCCATTGTTTGATTAAAAAGCACCTTTTTCAGCAATATGCTAACGAACATTCAAACACCATCCATGCTGCGGAGAGCAATGAATATGTAAATATGTGCAGCACATTTGAGTCTTGATAACAATATAAACAAGACAACGGCAATTAAGTAAACAACAGTTTACACATATATAAATATATATTTATACATATACAAAACATCTGCATTATCATAGCAATATGGATCTTTTCACCAACATCATGTTGACAAAACATGTCATGCTTTATGACATGATTATTGCTATTGGCTACAGATCTGGTTATGTGAAGCTATAGTTGGAGTTAATCCTTGTCTTTGCATGACATACTGATGTTATTGTTTACGAACAGCTTCTTCAGCATTATGACGATCATTCTGTAAGAATTCATTTCATATGTGAAAGACATGCTTCTCGAAGATTGCTTTTGATTTTCCTGGAAAAATATGTCCCAAATCCTTCATAATAACCCCTCATAAAATCCGTTTTGTACGGTTTGTACAGTATTATATATATACATTGGTGAATTCTCAGATGCGAACAAATCTATAATACAGACAGATTGATTTACTTCTTTTTTTTTTGCACCATTTGGCATTATAACCTTTAATAAACTAATCCATGAGCAAAATAATGTTAAAAATTCAAATGCTAGTTCTAAATTAGCATTGGAGGCTTTTGCTCAGCTGTAAAACTTGAATCTTTTGAATCTGTTAAATTATTTAAATCTGTGGTGGAAGAAAGCATCACTCAAAAGGGTTTTTAAGACCCTTTTAAGACACTTTTTTATGTTTATTTACATACTTGTGCTGTCAAACTGTTGTATACATGTAATATCACACGAGTAACAGTGTAAAATTGATTTCACAGCAATGCTAATAATATATTTATATTGCACTGCTATTCATGTGATATTGCTTATATGTACTGTACGCAACAACACAAGGTTGATTATTAAAGCCTCATCTTAACAAAAGGCTGGAGCAGATTAAAGAGAACACAAGAATGATGATGTTGCTATAGCAACAGTCCAACTCCAGAGTGAGCACTGATTAGCTGCTCATACAAGTGGGAAAAAAGAAACAAAGAACTCTCTTTGTGTCTGTCCATAATCACCATTAACTATTTCTTATGGCCCTGTGAGCTTCTCTCATAAAACACACCATGAAGGTCTCCATTCATAAGCCATGCCAAAATCCGGCTTCGAAAGCTAAGGAATCTCGTCCATCATCTCTCTCTCAGCCTTTGTTTACACACAGGGCAGAGTTTAATGTGTTCATTACTATTGCAGGGTCGGAGGAAAGAGTGACTGATTCAATATCAAGCCAATCCAGTGCCTGAACTAATGCAGCTAATATACATCAGCAGCCAGAGCCACTTAAAGGCGAGTATATCAGATCAACTCGCAGGAATAGGTTTATGGAGATAAGGACGCGATACATGCTGCGTACACAGGAAGGAGAAAATTAAATAAATAAAACACGCTGATTAAATAAAGACGTCTCTGTTTCTTTTTAATGAACTGAAGCTTTGTATCCACTTGAAGGCCTATTAATTCGTGCACAGGTTGACTCGAATGACTGCTGAGATGCTCTTTTCACAGGTACACACACTGACAATGTAAAAAAATAAAATATCTGGTTGGAATATATTTGTCCACACCAGCAACACTTTGTTGAGTTGTTAATTCATACGGTTCGTACTGGATATATACAGAGCATAAAGTATGATATCATGACCTCATACATGGATTAATAGGGATATGCAGGAAGAAGTGCTTCCATGCAGTTTCAATACACTCACTAAAGTTGTTTTTTGTGCTTTGTTTAGGGATAAAAATACGTTTGAAATAGTAACATCCTGTTTAGACGGCTACTTAAATACATGTTCCATATTTTCCTCTCAATAGCAAATGAAACATAACTAGGATTATAGCATTGAGAAAACAGCAGTTAAAAAACATCTGATATACGCATGTATGTATTTATTTATTTAGCTGTGGATTTTTGAAACTTTACACTCTCAGAAATAAAGGTACGAGAGCTGTCATTGTGGCAAAAACTTTTCAAAAAGATACGTTTTAACATATTAGCACCTAAAAAGTTGAAAAGTGTACCTTTAAGATACCAATGTGGACCTGTTGGGTACTAATCCATTGACAGATGTCACAACTTAAGAGGGTACCGTTTCAAACATCCAAAGCAAAATAATTAAATACATAGATACATACAAACATAGATCAGATGCTTTCTTATTTTATAGCACTTCATACGACTGACTCATAACTCATACGGCTGCCTCAAAAGCAAGCAGTTTTACATGTAAATACTGCAGTATTATGCATTAAACATGAAAAACTGTACACACGTAATGGGCCTTTGAACTGAGTGAACAGAGGAAATAAACCATATAACATTTCTGCATCAAATGCAGAGCCTCGTAGAAACACCCTCCTATTCCATCACCACCCTGGACCAATGATAGTTTGAAGCAGTGTTGTCAATCTGCACATTTTGACACAAAATTAAGCAACTTTCTCATTGATCAAAGAATCATGTAAAAGATTTCTGTGGATTCCACAGCAAAAATGAAGCAGTATGGCTATTTTCAACACTGATGATAAAAAAGCATATTTTGATCACAAATGAGCATTTTAATATGATTTATGAAGGACCATGTGACACTGACCTGAAGTAACTGGCCTCACAAAGATGAACTACATTTTATATTAAAATAAAAACCTATTTTATTTGCAATGATATTTCAGACTGTATTTTTGATAAAATAATTTTAGCTCTGGGATCAAAAGATAGAGTATAATATGCAATAATTATGTTTTTGACCTACTCTAATACAAAATGTTTTTTTTTTATGAAGCTCAAAGACATGAGCAAGTATATTATCACTAGTGCTTTGAGAAAACGTACTGACTGTACTGTAGATACATCATAGGTGTGTGCGACAACCAGCTGTGCTGATAACTTGTAAAATGCAAATGCGTTCCTCATTAAAAAGGTAAGGACCGGTGCAACCTTCCAAGAAGCCACTGTAAATAAGGCTCTTTGGGAATTTGTTCTGCTTTGGTATCTGTTAGCTGTCTGCCTCCTAAAAATCGAAACATGGAGAGCAGATGCTCGTGAAATATCAGACTATAAATAAAATCTTACAAGGCCAATTAGACTCCAGCATCAAGTAAATAAGTGATATTATTCATTGTTTCAGATCTATCTAAAATAATTCCAATCATGCCACAACAAACCTGTACTTTAATAAAATAATTCATTCATTCATTCATTCATTCATTTTCATTTCGGCTTAGTCCCTTTATTAATCTGGGGTCGCCACAGCGGAATGAACCACCAACTTATCCAGCATATGTTTTACGCAGCGGATGCCCTTCCAGCTGCAAACCAGGCCCAACCCTGCTTAACTTCCGAGATCGGACGAGATCGGGCGTGCTCAGGGTGGTGTGGCCGTAAGCCTAATAAAATAATGTCTTTAATTATTTCAAATGAGTTTTTTGCAGCTCTTTAAGGAAATGCAGTGGATTATGACACTATAAGATTATTGAGCTGTTCCTTGTTTTTCTCTTTGAAGAAAATGGATTGCATTTGACTGATATCTGCACTGGCTGCTTTTAAGTGGAAACATCATGTTTCTCAGGAAATGGAGGACTGGATCAAATCTCTTTTTACCACTGCCTCATTAATTATCTCATAAAGCAGACAAAATGCATCCAGTGAGGTAAGATGAATAGATTCTGCTTATTACAGAGAGTAATACATTTTAAATGATGATGAGTGTCTATGCATATGTGTACACTCTAAGATGTTGTTCACACAGAATCTGTTTTTGCATTCGACTGCTCTTCTTTTCATTCTGTATGTAATGTATGTTAATGTTAAATTTAGGTAAAAAAAAAAATTCCCATCAATGTACCATTAAAAATAGGATAGAAACTGTTAAGAAATCTACATTTCATGCTATACTACCATATTTGATTAGGTTATGGTGTTATTACAGCTATGATTCAAACTTCAAGTGCTAACATCTACATTTTACATTGTGATGGGAACATGATGAACCAATGCTCATCACAAACAGCTTTTTTATAAGCAGAAACATGCTAATATAAAGAAGGTGTTCAGTGTCATTTACACAACTAAACACATCATGGTAACACACATCAAACTAAAGTAATGGAATAAACATTATCAAATTTTGATGTAACAAAACTCTACAGCACATAAATGAAAACATTTACATGAACAACAACAACAACAACAACAACAACAACAACAACAACAACAACAA
>CAIGQW010000302.1:11147118-11160361 GCA_903798125.1 Danio choprae | reverse complement strand
AACAACAACAACAACAACAACAACAACAACAACAACAACAACAACAACAAGAACAACAACAACAACAACAACAACAACAACAAAAGAAAACATAAAAAGTGAAGAGAATTTTTGGAAAGTCCATTTAAGTTTATTCATCAGAAACTTAGTGCTAACCAGGTTTTTACTGCAGCATTTTATGTTTTTACCATCAAAACAGGCATTATTTTTACAATGTACTGGCATCTAATTATGCTCCTACAACTTTTTATGCTGAAAATGTAACTTTGCAGTTCAACTAAATGATTTTTACTGACATTTTTTGTATTAGTTAAAAAAGTTCAAGGTCACAAAATAATCAAATGTACAAGCTTAATTAAACAGAAAAGCATGTAAATCACAAGCTACAGACAATTTATTTTTCAAATACAGGTAAACTGTTATTTAGCGTGTATTTTTAACAGGGTTCCATTGTTTTAAAAACATGCTGGAAGGAATGTGTTTGACTATTGCACTCACGTCTCACATCTCTTGCAGTGTCTGTGCATGACACAGCTTTCTAAAAACTGTTCAAGTTTAACTTAAAAAAAAAAATACATCTCTAGATCTATATTTTTCCATCCCACTGACCTGTGCATGGAATTTTAAACACTAAAACACATTCTGTGTGGATGACCTTGAAGAAAAAGTGTTTTTCATTGATTGTTTAAAGGTGCTTTATCAGTATATTAATACTGTTTGACCCTGATGCAGTATTTCTTTTTTTTGTTTTTAAATAGCATAGCTATGACTGCTTCACCAAACGTGTTTGTGAATCAGCAGCACCCTTATAGTAACCAACATGATTAACATAAACAATCTGTATAGTTGCAAAACTCTTCCATGTATTAAGTATTTCAGGAAACTGAACTGTATACTGTCCATGCAGTGAAGCATGAGTGGCGTTATGTTGCATCATTCACCCTTCAATTCTGAGGCCAAGCCCTTCCCAATCAGACAATCTTCTCCTGTCTGTTTAAACTAAAACAGAATTGGAGTCAGGTTGAGCTGTTTACTGTCTCAGCTGACTCTACTTTCCTAGCACAATCATTTACTAAATTAAATTACAAATTGAATAATTTATATAGATATATATTTTGCTTTGAATTTCAGATTGTGTTGTAACCAATTTGTATTATGCCTAACAACACCTTTCAGTTAACGTACTTAAAAAAATAACAACACAGTTTAAGTAATTACGCCGTTTGCTTATGGACTTCACTACCCAACCCCTTTGCACTGATTATTTATTGTCTGACTGTAATCAGCTGTTTGTTGTTATCTATATAGCTCAATGAGGTTATAAAGCCGTGGTCACATTGCACCTTTTGCCCCAGAGACTTCCATTTATACGCATGTGAATGCGCCAGACCGAAAACACAAGCTTGTGTAAAGTTTCGCAGTATGCTGCATTGCGAAGTTCAAGCTTGGTGAACTGCGAAATTGCATCACGTGTGAGACCAATCGAGTGTGAGACTGTGTGAGACCAATCGAAGATCAAAACGTGACCCTTTCTGTACAGAAATGTAAAATATGGACCAATCGTTCGCTTTTTAAAATGTCTAATCATCTTGTTTAATCCCGTTCCTTTTCGCAGCGATGTACGACAGTATTTCACATGCTCAAACTCTAGTGTGACCGCGGCATTAGTCTCTGTTTTATGTAGCATTAGCCTGGTTTCCATCCTAACATGACACAAATATTTTCACACATTTTAATCAAGCTGTTAGAGCAGCTGACTGTAATATTGGTAACCTATAGAAACAAACAGTTATCAAGGTACTATCAACAGAAACTGCTGATTAGTCACGTGGGTTTAATGTTCACTACATTAGAGTTTATTCAGCAAATGCGTTTCCATCTCTCATTATTCGCATTAAACGTTTTACACATCTCTAAAACCACCTCAAGAGAGCGTAAAAACATTTGCGTTGAGCGTTTTTCAAATGAATGGATTTTTATTTTTTTTAGATCTTGCGGAAAAACATTGAGTGTTTTTCAAATGAATGGATTTTTATTAAAGATATGGTGTTTCCATCACTCGTTTCTGATGAGATACTTCAAAATGTGCATTAACTCAGTGTGATGGAAACCCAGCTGTCACTGCATTTGGATTTTACTTTGTTTTGTTTTGCTGTGCAACCTCTCTTTTGGATTTCATTTAATAAACTCTTGTGACTCGTAGATATCCTGGACACATTAAGCACAATGAATAGGTGCTTGTGATCTGTTAATAATATGGCACAAGACAAGTTTTTTGGGGGGCTTACATAATGGCACAAATACTAGTAAACTGACCACAACAAACCTTAGTAATTCATGATTCATTTAAAACTAGCCTTCCATAAATTTTGTGTCTGAAACGGAAAGTCCAACAAATACACATCCAATAACGTCAAAAAGAACATTTAGCACTCATTTTCCACTACATGTCTTTCTGGCAGTAATTTTAATGACAAAAGAGGGTTTCCGGTTGCGGAAGCTGATAGAAAAGCTACAGTTAAAATACAATCAACAGTACTTTTTCCACTGATTTTCCTCTTACAAAATATGCCTTCCTTTCTTTATGTGATAAATACATTTTATTGGGGTTTGTTTAAGTATTAATAATAGCACAAACGTGAATTCTTAAATATTACATTTAACATTAAAATGTGTGAATTCCTGCTCTCTGCCGGCTTCGACAAATAGATCTGACAATAATTCCCTAATTGTCACAGAGAGTGAGTTCAATAAATGACTTTCAAACAAAAGATTTGATGTGGGAGTAGTGCCGGCTACGCGAGAAGCTTTAGTGGCACCTAAAAAAAAATGGACCATCGAGTTCATGGACCTCTGTTCTCGGACATATGAAGCTTAAGTGGATTTGTGCTTTGAAGGAACAAAGCCAGTGTCAGTCAGTGCTAAATCAAGCCTCCGGGGCTCTTACAGGGCCTTCAGTGGAACTAGCAATTATCCATTAATTACATCCTGAGATATTCTGAGGACTTCATTTCAACTGAAAAATCAAGACATAATGTTCAAATATGCCCGGGCAGTCGCTCTACTCTAGGACAACGAGGAGGTGACCTCATCTCTTGTGTAAGCAATTAGCGTTTGGCAGCCGGGAAGAAAAGTAGAGTTGTCTGCTGTGACAAACAGACGCAAACAACGGTCAAGCCTAACCACTACATTGAATAATAATTACAGTGCTTCAATGACACTGTAAGAGGTTTGTTTGAAAACGCAAAATATCGGAACAAATTAATTATATCATTTATGCAGGCCAAAGCGCTAAACATGCTGTCTGGAGTCAAACATTGGCCAAGTACACACAATGCAGCTACTTTTTATGTGTTTGTTATTGTTCTGTACACACATAGTTCAGTATAGGAGTGACAACCACATAGGCAGTGGTAGTGGTAACTGCATTTACAATATCTATTCACAATGTGTCCAAAAACTGAGCTGTTAATGACATATTTAAATGTATATAAGTGTAAGAAATCACAGGGAAAGCTCTTGACTCATTACGGTTGAACATAAAATCAAGCTCAGATTTAACTTAGACCTAAACCTTTGATTGTGGAAATAACTCTAAAAAAAACATTTCTTCCTGCAGCTGCATACTTCATTACCACCATTACCTGGTTTGCTTCAGCCCAAAGACACTTAGCAAGCATGCTTATATTAAGTGGACATGGCAACACATCAAAAGCACTCTCTGCAAAGCAGCCTTCCAAACATACACTGAACAACACACCTCTGTTGGTGGTTTAGTTAAAATAAAACAACAAAGCTTTGGTTGCTGTAATATTATCCCAGTATTAATGAAACGTATAAAATACACAAACGATAAAACACTTTTGGTAATTCACTCATTTGCAGTGCTTGTAAAACATTACAGTGTGAGGATGACCACTGATATTAGACCATTTAAAATCAAAATGTTTTCAAAATGTTATACTGTACTGTAATATTTTCCACTGACTTGCTAAGTGTTTAAGTCCATTCAAAATATATGATGCCACATTTGCATACTAAAGGCTTGTGCACAACAGGTCGATTTTCATTCACGTTTATCATCAGCATACATCATTCCCAGGCGATTTTCATTAGTGATGAGCAGTGAATGTGCAAAATCACTCCCTGACATTAGATGGCGCATAATGAAAAACAAAAAATTCACCGCTACACAAGGTGTCTTTGTGGAACTTTATGGTTCTGACACTTGCTTGCTGCACAGAAATCACTCTCATGCTTTCTCCTTTTGTTTTTATCATGTAAGCTTTTCCACTTCTGTTTAACCTCCACCACTACAGCACACAAACACCTGGTCAAAAGGTTGCAGGAATAAGCTATGAGCCAAGCAAAAAAAATTATGTGAAATAAAACTCAACCAATTTGATCAAGACAGTTTTGCGCCACCAAGTTCTGTTTTACTGTAACTTCAGCAGCGCACGGCATGTGAACAAAAACACCAATCTCATTGGATGACGAGTTTTTAACACAGTGCATCAAACAAACAAAATAAAATTGCCTGATAGCATCTCCTAACAGTTTCTATTTCTTCGATGTCGCGGCTGAACGACAGCATATACTAACAAAACAATGATCACCTCAGATGCTGATTATGTGCTTTACTCTGTTTTAAATGGTGTTAAATTGAATACCATTTTACATGACATTTATTGCTATACTGATAGCACGAGCAGATAATTTACTTCAGATCTTGAAAATAAAATAACTAACAAACACATAGTTAGAAAATGAATGTTAGCACAGTGACAAACAAACAAATATCAATCACTTTTTAATGATGTTAAAGAGGCTTGATATGTATTAATTACATTTTAAACTTCACCTTTTCTTTGGGAGTGCAGTGCACTTTTCTGCACTTTGGAATTGCTCTGGTATTTCTGTCGTGTTGCGTTTTGTGCACAATAGCCAAACTGCTTGTTGCCATAATCTTGTTGTGTCGCGTGTTGTTAGGACATGGTGTGATGTGTTTTTGTTTTTATTATTCTTTTACTCCTGGTGTTGAGTGCATTGGAATGGACGCTCACATTAATGCCTTTTGTTTAGTCACGAGGCATTAAACATCAGTAATAAGAGCAAGTGAAAATCTTCCCAATGTGCACAGTCCTTAAGTGCTCATTCCTACAATGATTTGCATCCTTAATTGTGATTTGTCTTCTCGCCTCAATTTATTAGCATACTGACTTGTGACTGGTCATGACTTGTTTGCATAAATTACAGCAACTGATTCTTGCGTGCATCTGACAGAAAAGAAGATGCATGGCGAACGTCATGACATTTGCACGAAAACAAAACTTAAAAAGCCTGGCATCAATTCCTCTGTGAATGCAAATATATTCTGAACATTTTTCCTAAAAAAAAAAGCTCCATTTGAGAATAAACAATCCCATTGTTTGGTATTTCATGCAATTTTGGTCCCTTGGCTAAACGTTAATGAATGAAGGCAATAATATAATACTATTAGTAATATTGAAGATCACTTACTTTCATTCGAGCCTTGATTTTCATCCCATGATCTGATGTAATCATCCTGACAGAAAAAAAAGAATTCAAACAGTCAAATGAGCGGCACAGAATAAACTTTAAACCTTTAGTCAATAACAATACTTCTATTACAGTGCATCTATTGTTAAACAAAACTTAAACATACAACACTAAGATTATGAAAAGCCATGGAAAAGCACTAATGGAAAAAAAAGGAGGGATGGAAGCTTAAAGAACGAAAATTCTGAGAGATAATGAGACACGCTTGAATGAAATGTCAAGCAAAGATGCATAAGCAACTTAGACTGCATTAAAAAGTAGGCTACGGCTTTGACAGAGAATATTAGATAAAGCATTTTAAAAGAGACATCAAACACAAGCAAAGTCATGACACAGCACTACTGACCTCCACTTCCTGGTGAAATGTGAGAAGGATGAATCAAAGACAAAAGAGAAGGAGACAGTTAGAGGAGAACGATGCATCTCCAAGGAGCAACTATCAAGAAAAAAAAGACAGCCTCCAAATGCTGGAAAACATCTATTTGCCTCTTGGGTGAAACTTTGAATATATCCGTTACATTCCCAGTTGTGTCTTTATAAAAGAGGCAGTTGCTTTAAGATAATTATACACTTGGTCCTCATAACACTTACAGCTCTCTGACTAATAATAATAACCTTTTTGTAAAGTTCAAAAGCTTATTAGTGTCATCAGCGGTAATATATCATTGCAGCTGTAAACAGGAGGTGAAATTGCATATTGATCGAATCTGGCTTTGTCAGCTACAAGGGTGCAATAAATGATTATTTTTCTGCAGCAAATGTTTAAATTATAAGCAAAGTGGTGATTTATCATTTCAGAACTGTCGAGTATTGCATTCAATAAAAGTTACACTTATTTAATAGGTCAACTTTAGCAATATGTGCCATAACTGAGCCAGATTTACTAAACAGGGGATATTAGTGCAATTTAATAAAGGAGCAGATGGATATGGAAAGTTTTCCAAGTGACCTACAGTCAATGTGTCAATTAAAGAAAGAAACACTCACTTTCAACTCACTTTGACCAATGCAGTAAATTATCCAGCCAAAGGTGTAGTTTGTAGAGGAAGCACTAGCTAGATAATTTAGCTAATTCAATAGCTCAAGGAAGTAGCTAGCTAGTTTATTGCAAATGAGGAAAAACAGCATTATGGTATGTTAGTTTTCAACACAGGCCCATTGGAAATACATGTGCTCAGCCTACATTTTGGTGAAACAGCAAAAACGTATTCAAACTTCTATTTGACTGCAGTTTCTAGGATAATGATGCCAACTTTTGTTTCTTTTCACGCTAATGATATTTACTGGTACATCTTATCAATGAATAAAGTACTATTTTCATAGTTTCATTTTCAAATAATTACCACAAAACAACTAAAAGGCTATCTATCTATCAACGTTTGTGGTCAGTTTGCTCAGTCGCTCACATTGTATGGTGTTGTACTAAATATTTTCCTATAAATGTTGCTTCAGAAAAGAAATATCCTACAAATAAAAAGAAAGAAATGTAGTAAGGACAGCCACATAAATCTGCATCCAGGCCTTTTCAGTGCTAATGTTTCACTGTGTGTCTTTTGTAAATACTGATGGTATTTTTCTTTTTCACACAAAAAGAGTGTTTAGACTGGCACAATCTGTTAATAAATCTGGCCCATATGACACAAACTTATCAAAACCCTCAAACTTCTCTGCTGCTCTGCAACAATCTGGACATCACTGTTGATTTTTCCGATATCGAAATTATTTAAATCTGTTTTTGCTGTGTGGCGTACTAAGACATCATATGTCGATATCAATAAACATCAAATGGACAGAGTGTTGAAACCTCTTAAATATATTTTTTATCATAACTTTATGCAAATCGAAGGAGCCACGCATGCAAACACAACCCTAAATCCTTTAGACATGCACTTTTAAGAAGAGAGAGTTGTATAGTCAGTGAGCGTGAAGTATGTGGAAAATATAGTGTCACATCAATGTGTTCCCCCTCTCTGAAGAGATGCAAGGATGAATCAGAGCAGAGAAATACTGCCATTGCTAACCGAAATATTGCCACAACATATCATATAATTTTATATGACCACTATCACAACACATAACCATCACTACAACTTCTCAAAAAGCTTAAAAGATTTCTTTAAGCATGAAAAAAAAAACATTTTTTCAGCATAAAATAGTCATTCAGACTTCATAAGCAATAGCCGTGACACAAACAAGCCATGTTGCAAAAACTTTATTTCGTAGCAAAATAAATTCAACATAGACATATATTGCTGTTTTGCAACATATGTCTTTCAAATGTACAAGTAATCATCAATTCCTCAATGGAGAAAATGTATTGGATTTTTAATTCTGGAACAAAATCTTTAGGCAACAGTGGATCAACCAATGGCTTGAGAGAAGATGCTATTTGCATCACTGTTTCACTGACCAATGAAAGAAAGAGAGCTAAACCACGTGAAACCTGTTTTACACATTGACTACTGAAATTACAATGACCAAGGCAGACACAACAGAATTCAATTAGGTTTATTTACAATTCTGAATAGAACATATACAGGGAATTGATATTACTATAATATTAGAGTCGGACAGTTTACTTACTTTTATTGAATTTACACATAAGTATTTTTTTTTATAATGACAAAATTTTTTGAGCCTCGGCTGGGTCAGTTGGCATTTCTGTGTGGAGTTCTCCCCGTGTTCGCGTGGGTTTCCTCCGGGTGATCTGGTTTCCCCCACAAGTCCAAAGACATGCGGTACAGGTGAATTGGGTAAGCTAAATTGTCCATAGTGTATGTGTGTGTGAGTGTGTATGGATGTTTCCCAGAGATGGGTTGTGGCTGGAAGGGCATCCGCTGTGTAAAACATATGCTGGATAAGTTGGCGGTTCATTCCGCTGTGGCGACCCCAGATTAATAAAGGGACTAAGCCGAAAAGAAAATGAATGAATGAATGAAAATTTTTTCCATTCATATTTAAAATATAAACATTTGGTGGCTTTTTCTAAAAAATATATATGAATAATAAAAAATCATTAAATACAATAAAACTTGAAAGCAAAGACTTTGTTTCATATCAAAAGTAATGAATCACAACATGATTTTTTAAATACAAATTTCAGCATCCCTCCACCACCCCAACTCCACACATTTTAGATCCGATTTCTACTTAATCAGGGGCAAGTATCCAAATTTGAAGCCAGGCTAAACATGGACCCCTATCTCTATCCCTCACAACAAGGGGAATAACACAAGTTAGGGTATCATTCTGATCTCAGAGCCCTCTCCCTGGACAGTGGCTGTAGTGTATGAGTGTGTGTGAATGCGAGAGTGTATGGATTGTTCCCAATACTGAGTTCCAGGCATCTGCTGCATAAAGCATATTCCAGAATTATTAGCTGGTGGTTCATTCCGCAGTGGCAATGCCTGATAAATAAGGGACTAAGCTGAAGGAAAATGAATGAATGTTCATTCATCAACAGAAAACAGCATAGAAAAGTGTGGTTTATTTATAAACTAATTTCGAGAGGATCACGTGCTTAGGATTGAACACGGCTGGCACCGCATCAGCTCCGTTTATTGCACCAATCAGACGAATACTGACACACTACAAAAAAACTGAGTTTTCCACTCCACACATCTTTGTCTTGAAGAATCCCCCCTTCCCCCCCTACTCCTTCCTTTCTCTTGACTGGGCGGCACGGCAGCCCAGTGGTTAGCACTGTTGTCTCACAGCAAGAACACCACCGGTTTTGCCCCTCACCAGGCCGGTCGGCGTTTCTGTGCGGAGTTTGCATGTTCTCCCCATGCTCGCGTGGGTTTTCCCTGGGCTTCCCGGTTTCCTCCCACCGTCCAAAGACATTCACCATAAGTAAATTGACTACTCCAAAATAGCATCTTAAGAAATGTCTCACAAGCAGGGGAATTCTCGAGACCTACCTGAGCTCAAACTCCCCTCTCGCCCTTCAAACGGGAGGGAGCCCCAGGCTGGAGGATATTCTGAGCTCAGGGCTCTCTCCCGAGACAGCATGCCAAATATGCTTTATTATCAATCATCAGCTAAGTGTGAACTCTTGAAAGAAGGATTCTTGTGATTTAACATTCAATTTAATTTCACCATGAGAATCAATTAATCAGTCAGCATTTTTAACACAACCATATGAACAACAGACTGATTGATATTGTGAATCTTCAAACTATCAACCAAACTTGTTAGTTCAAAATGTGACCACATGTGGATACGGAAACAAGACAAGAGCAAAGACATTTTCGAGGCAGCAGCACTTGAGAGGAGAATCTGAGAAGCAGTCATCCACATATGAGCATCTTCTGTATAAATGCAGTCAGCTCCTCTTTGGCCTGCCTTGAGTGACAGCTGCCAGCATCTCTCAGAGGACCCCGGTCTCATCAAAAACACCCCAGAATCCACCAAACCCCTCCTGTGCTGCTGACTGACAGCTCTTTTATCCTTCGTATCTGTGCTGTGTAATCAGGCATGTCTGAACATGCACTCTGTAAATTCGACTTTGATTTGGACACCCTGAAAACACCTGTGTATGTTTAGTTGACATACAAGCGTCTGACTGGCACTTCAGAAGAAGATGAAACATGATACATGCGTGTGTATGTGTTGTGGGTGAACTGGATCTGTCTTTTGCACTCATACTTGACAGTTACATCACAATGCAGAGAGAAAATGCAGGAACGTACATTGTGTACGGCTAAGAAAAAAATCTGTGACAGTGATAGCACAAAGCATCAGGGAACATCGCTAAAAATATGGATTTATTAATAGTGACAGGTTCAAAAGGACTGTTGAAAGTTCATTTAAATGTACTTAAAGGAATAGTCCACCCAAAAATGAAAATGTACTCATCATTTACCCAACTTCAAGTGGTACTAAAGCTTTATGTTCTTATTTATTCTGTTGAACACTATAGTAGATATTTAAAAAAACAAATTGTAGATAAAAAAAAAAACAAATACTATGAAAGCCGATGGTTACAGCTTTCCAGCTTTCTTCAAAATATCTTCTTTTGTGTTCAACAGAAGAAAGAAAGTTGCGCAGGTTTTGGAACAAGCAAAGGGTGAGTAAATGATTACAGAATTTTCAGTTTTGGGTGAACTATCTCTATAAAATACCCGTTATGGTAATCTAAAAAAATGCTAACCCACGTTTACCCAATCATCTATTGGTTTTACGTTAGATTGCGCGCCCAACTGGAAGACAAAAACGATGCTTTCCTCTGAGCAAACACAATAAAGTTTGTGCACATACATGATACAATTATTAAAAGTAAGAGCAAAATCATATTCACTGATAAAAAATGCTGTGTTCCACACAATCGATTTGTGTTAGGACAACATGAAGAAATTAGGTTAACTTATACGTTTTTACAAATGCAAGTGGATTGAACATAAAACAATTAAGTTATCCCAAAAAACTTAAGAAGTGTGTTGTTTCAGCTCATTTTAAATAAATAGTTTGAACAAACAGCAAACATAAACATAAACATGCACTCAATAAGGATAACGGACAACTGAACAATAATCTACATCAAGCAAGTCATTTTACTCTGAAACATATCCTTAGTCAGCCCTTCTCACTATTTAGTCTGACACCCTCCTTTTCAGCGTGTGGCCTCCCACCTTGTTGTCTCTTTAATTTCATGCCATGGCTTGCCACCTTGAGGGGATTCGAGTTTGGCTGTCACTATTTTGCTTTTTCAGTTCTTCCACAGATCCACTTTGACAAGTTTTGCATGCTCAAAATGACTCTGTGATGTAGGCGTACAGTCAAGCAGCCTTCCATAATTGATTAAAGGCGGATGGACCCTTGTGGTAATGACCTCAAAATGGCCTCACACCCACACATTCATCACTCCACAGCGTTGCCTGCAATCACGAAGGCTCCTTCCAGCACACCTCAGGCGGCGCATGAAGCTGAGGACCCACACATCCGTTTCTCCCTTTGACTATGAATGTAATCGCTCATGTTCCACCAGCAAAGAAATCCAGAGGAAAACAGATTCCACATAATATCGGCACCATCCAAACTATGTTTTCATTGTCACACCGAGGCTATAGCTGACAGGCAAGCACAATCCTCCCACTTGATTTATGCACAGGGCCGTTTCCGACTGGGCTTTTCAGATTAACCGCACACAGGCACATCAAAAGCTCCACTAACAGCCCACTCCCTCGACTGTGAACACATCCTGGCTTTCCACATGTAGAAAATGCCTCAGCCTGCCATTCTTAAAGAGTTTCTGTACAGCCAAGAGCTCCTCTAAGACAGAAATCCAAAGAGAGTGCTGACTTTTCAGCAAGAAAGCCCTAAGAGCGTCTGTCACTGATTTACGCATTTAAGTGAAAACATACAACCGAGGGTTTTGACTTTTGTATTTCTCTCTTATCGAGACATAAGAAGTTTCCGAGTGCACTTTGATGCATGAGATAAGTAACAATTTGAGATGGCTTGACTTCTCGAGGCCTGACTCATTGTAAGCAGATGAAGTGATCTATCAAGCACAGATGCCCAGCAGATACGCAGCAATATAATAATACGCTACAATGGACAACACACAGATGGACAATGAGATCATGCTGTAATATGAACAATTTCAGCTACTTACATGTAGCTTGTGATACATTGTGTCAACTTGCACCTCAGGACGGTACACAATTAAATGCTCAAGTGTTGTATAAAAGTTTAATAATGATACATTGTGCTGTTATGTTGCCTTGGTCTTTAACGTTGTGTGGATTCTGATTGGCTGTCCATGCTCTTGTCATTCAAGCCATGGTCACACTGCACTTTTTGCCCTATACACTTCTATTCATACGCATGCTAATGTGGTAGACCGAAAACGCATGCTCGTGCGACAAGTTTCGCATGTCACAAAGTTCAAGCTTGGTGAACTCTGACCTGCGAAATCACATCATGTGATTGTGTGAGACCAATAGAAGATCAAAACATGACTTCTCAGTACAATTTAAAATATGGAGCAATCTTTCACTTTTTTTTACATCTAAACATCTTGTTTAATCCCGTTCACAGCGCCGTATGACAGAATTTTGTATGCTAAAAAAACGCTAGTTTGACCGTGGCTTCATTTATTCATTGGAAACTATTGTTCTTAAAGCCAGTGATACTGTTTCTTTGTTTCATTATATATGTAGAGGGTTCCGGAAGAAAAAACACAATTTTTTCCCAACTTATATATATTGTTTTCACCACTTATATATTATTATATTTTTAACAATAAATGAAAAGTCTTGAAAGACAAAGATTTAGTGTTGTGAACTTCAAGGCTGTTAATCAGGTTAATGGCTTTACTTCACATCTAAATACAGAATTCAACATAATGATCAAGATAATTCATATTAAAAATACTAAGTGCTGCCTTGTTTAGAGTTCGTATACTTGCTGTCCTAGTTTTTGCTTTCTCTTTTTGAATTACAAACAAAAATTATTGATATTTGCTGATATTGGCAATTACAGTATTTCACCACTCGCAGGAATAAAATACATGTACTAGCTTGTAGTCGGTTATAGTCTATGCAGTGTGTTCAAGCCAGCTTTTTGTCCCAGACACAGCTGATGCAAGGCAACAACACAGTCAGCTTTTGTTGCCACTAGTTGGCATGGTGTATCATGACCCTGAGGCTACATTCTGTGT
>CAIGQW010000302.1:11134619-11146718 GCA_903798125.1 Danio choprae | reverse complement strand
CACACACACAGTCAAGCCAAAAATTATTCATACCCCTGGCAAATTCTAACTTAAAGTTACTTAAAGTTAAACTTTATTTTGACCAGAAATGACACAGGCTTCTCCAAAAGAAAATAAGACGATGTACAAGAGGAATCATTGTGTAAAAATATATTTCTCAGCTTTTATTTACCTTTGAACAAACTGTTTTGTTTTCCCAGTGATGGGTTGCAGCTGGAAGGGCATCCGCTGTGTAAAACATATGCTGGATAAGTTGGCGGCTCATTCTGCTGTGGCGACCCCAGATTAATAAAGGGACTAAGCCGAAAAGAAAATGAATAAATGAAACTGTTTTGTTTTGTTTTTTGCCAGGAGTATGACTAATTTCAGGCTTGAATATATATATGTATATCTGTGTCTCTCTATATATATGTATAGTTTTGTTTTTGCCCATGTGACCCATTCAACTTTTGATTCTGAAATTCTGATTCTTATTTGGGTCATGTATATGAGTTCCTAAATCGAATACAGGTCAGATGCTTTGCTGTGCAACCTCAGTCTGAACCATCATAGTGGAAGTCATTCAACTTTAATGTCACTCTAGATCAACATTCATCATAAATGTCACCCCAGAGATTGTACATACCGGTGGTTCTGTGGTCACACTGTGAATATTACAGACAGATGCTGTGGAGTCAGCAGAGGGAGGGTGAGGTGTTGAACTCATAACTATTACAGTGACGGCTTTATGCAAGTTAATCTTAAGAGGTTGCACTGTAAATATTTAAAAACTTTGCTCTCTTTCTCCTCATCCTTGTCTTTATCCTTATCTCCTGTTCACAATTTCATAGGCTTCCGTGGCACATCACCTCATAAATAGACATGAACACACTAGAATCTGATATAGGCCACATTTAAAAAAATAATGTGAACAGACAAACAATAAAAATCTGAGCAATACATCAGAATTAGGCACCACTGCTTAAGAACATATAGCCTGTGTGAACAAACTATATGAATAAATCATTTATTATTCAAAATAATATCTTATTGATAAAGTTTGAGAGCAGCACATTCAGATGACTATTAATTCACAATCATGGCTATTTTTTTAACAAATCAGTAGACTAGGCGCATCTGGATATATAGTGCATCTGGAAAGTATTCATAGCGCTTTACTTTTCCTACATTCTTTTATGTTACAGCCTTATTCCAAAATGGATTAAATTCATTTATTTCCTCAAAATTATACACACAATACCCCATAATGACAACGTGAAAAAAGATTTTTTGTTAATTGTTGCAAATTTATTAAAAATAAAAAAGGTACATTCTGTTTCCCCTGATCATTCTTCAGATGTTTCAGCAGCTTAATTGGAGTTCACCAGAAAGTGGATGTTTACCACACCATCACTTCCCATCCAACCTGATAGAGCTTGAGAGGTACTGCAAAGAGGAATGGGCAAAAGTTCCCAAAGACAGGTGTGCCAAGCTTGTGGCATCACATTCAAAAAGATTTGAGGCTGTAATTGCTGCCAAAGGTGCATCAACAAAGTATTGAGCAAAGGCTGTGAATACTTATGTACATGTGATTTTTCTGGTTTTTTATTTTTTATAAATTTGCAACAATTTAAAAAACATCTTTTTCACGTTGTCATTATGGGGTATTGTGTGTAGAATTTTGAGGAAATAAATGAATTTAATCCATTTTGGAATAAGGCTATAACATAAAAAAATGGGGAAAAAGTGAAGCGCTATGAATACATTCTTGATGTATATATATTTTTTTTATGTACCAATGGTTGGAAAAAAAATGTATATATATATGAAAGTAATTTTTGGAATATATAAATATACAGAAAAAAGGGGCATGGTGGTTCAGTGGTTAGCACTGTCGCCTCACAGCAAGAAGGTCGCTGGTTTGAGTCCCGCGTGGGCGCGTGAGTTTCCTCCGGGTGCTCCGGTTTCCCCCACAAGTCCAAAGACATGCGGTATAGGTGAATTGGGTAAGCTAAATTGTTCAGAGTGTATGTGTTAATGAGTGTGTGTGGATGTTTCCCAGTGATGGGTTGCAGCTGGAAGGGCATCCGCTGCGTAAAACATATGCTGGATAAGTTGGCGGTTCATTCCGCTGTGGCGACCCCAGATTAATAAAGGGACTAAGCCGAAATGAAAATGAATGAATGCTCCGATTTCCCCCACAGACATGCACTATAAGTGAATTAGGTAAGCAAAATTGGCTGTAGTGTATGAGTGTGTGTAAATGTGAGAGCGTATGGGTGTTTATCAGTACTGGGTTGTGGCTGTAAGGGCATCCGCTGCGTAAAACATATGCTGGTTCATTGGTGGTTCATTCTGCTGTGGCGACCCCTGATAAATATGGGACTAAGCCAAAGGAAAATGAATGAATGAATAAACATACAGTGAAAAGTTCCAGTACCAGTTCCAGTTTGTCATTATTAGTACTTCTAAACTAGAATCTTTCTGTTGTATAAAATAAAAAAAATCTGTTTGTTGCTCCTTTTTGCCTGTGTCCATTCAAAATGCTGACACAATGACAGTCCTATTGAGCAGTGTAATTGCACTATACGGCTCTGCATGTTTAAATATATAAAACAGTATGCAAGAGAGTGTAAGTGAAATTTATTTTGAAAAGAGTGAAAGTGAAGTGCCGAACTGGCTGCAGAAACACAGTATGTCCAATATTTGCTTTTAGACTGGTTATACTGAGGTAAACAACACGTAGAAGTGTTACATCATTGTTTGTATCCTAAGTCTGTGGAAGCATCTGGCCGATGTTTGTGGCAGGCTCTAGTTTGCCTCACTAAGAACGGCCTGACAACAGGTTCTGTCTCCAGATACAGTATGAGTCTGTGGTGGACAGGTGACACTGTAGGGCAGAAATGACTAAAGAAATCATAATAATTAATGCAAACTGCAGCTGCAAATTAGCTTAAACGTACAGAAAGAGTCCTTATGTTCAATCTTCTGGCATCAATATCACTCCCACCGACTCGAAGGATCCAACTGACAGCCCTGAAAGTGAGAGCGAACAATACAGCGCAGGCAAGTGCTGCCTTTAAATGAGCAAATCTGACACTAGAAGCAGTCAATAAGGCATTCTCTGCTTGTGAAGGGAAGAAGTGAAGGACTCAGATGCTGGGGGATGTAGGGGGGTGACAGGCTTGACAGTTCTTGTCCCCTCCATACCTTTGCAGAGCTCTCTGGGCTTAATCCTTCCTCATTACCGCTGGAGGCAAATACACTTTAATGGGGTTTAGAATAAGTCAGCGAAATTGGACGTTTTCAAAAAAGCATGTCTTATTTCAGGCCGATTTCAAATAGATGCCACCTTCATTAAGCATGAGCAGTTTTAGGAGGCGAAAATAACACTGTCAGACTTGTATTTGTAATTGGACGCCAGAACAAGAGGCTTTTTATTTGGCGGGTTTGGTAGGTCAGCTTGATCTTCAGAGAACACAGTGTTTTGTATCCAGACTCCCAGGCAACAGCCGAGAGAGTGAGACAGAGATGTAAGGTAGCACTCGTTCCTTTGCACATGTTGGAGGGGAAAAGACATCTTAAAAGAGTCCTAAGGCCCATTTTAATGTCTGGAACCAGACCGCAGCCTCCAAAAAATTACCCTGGGTATGCCACACAGCGCACCTGCACTCTCCAGATAAAAAGTCCAATTCAGCAAGAAAGGCCCAGACCCCAGGAGCAGACTGATGAAAGGCCAGTTTCTCTCCACTCAATTAAAGCCCACCTACACTCCTGGTCTACAGCCAAGACATGCTGCTGCAATGCCCTCACTCGCTTTTGTCAACAGCCATCCTACCACACTCAATTTCCCCTGCCCCGCACGCCTGCGACCTCCTCCTCTGGACTATCCAGCCTGCTGAGCCTCTCAATTGGCTATATGCTACTTCCCTGTTTTTGATAAGCAGGCTCAGAAATTTCTGGTCAACTATTAGCTGTCAAGGTGATTTCAAGATTTGTGTGACATTCTGTACATTGCCTGATTCACACTGAACTTCAATCATTCAGAATCTGTCCATAATGGTAGTTTTAGGTACTTAGTTCAAGAAACTAGACCTCTGGCCTAGCACGCAGAGAAGTCATTTCATCCAAAAACATATTCTTCAGAAGTGTCGTAAGATGGCCGACATCAATATCACATTCAACTAAATCAACAACTAGTGGATAGAGGATGAAGTGATCAGGGCTACAGTATGCTTCATTGTGTGTTTTGTGACAATAGAGATGGAACTTTATGAATTTATAAGGTTATTTTGTCATTTAACATGGGAGTCTGAAGCTCTAGTTATTATAATGTGCAGTGTCATTATCATTGTTAAATTTGTTGCTTCTGTCTTATAATTTCTGACAAAGACAAGGCAGGACACAACAGTCAGCTCAGCTGCTGTCCCTTCGCAATGCTGGATCTAATAAACTGACTGTATTTCGAATATAAGTTATTTAAACTATATCAAAAATGAAAACTGTCATCATTTACTTATTTTGAAGAATGCTGTAAAGCAGCAGCCATTGACTTCCATAGCATTTTTTGTTCCTACTATGGATGTCAATGGCTGCTTGTTTTTCAACATTCTTCACAATACCTTCTTTTGTGTTCAACAGAAGAAAGAAATTCCCAAATTTTAGAACCACGTGAGTGTGAGTAAATGGTAAGGTCATCATAAATTTTGGGTTATCCATGCCTTTAAATGTACCCCAGAAAACCAAAAATGTACTACCATCAAATCAACAAATGTTTCACTGGAAGTTTTCCATCTGGATTACAATATTGCCGAAGTTCCTGCATATGGTCAGCTGGGGCTGAGAGTGACAAACAGATGTGCGTAAACATGCATTGACTGTGTTCCAAAAACAAGTATAATGCATTTTAGTGGACTGACTGCTGATATTTCATGGCTCAGATCTTAATGGGGTATTTGGGTGTATCATCTTAAACCGCATTACGCGTAATTATGGACCATATGCTACACTACTCTGGCAGTTGCGAGGGCATTCCCACCTCCACAAGCATGTGACTAGAATCTTGATGGACCGAAGCTGTGACAGGCCAGCGCCGAGGCTTTCTGCACATCTAGTCAGCTTGTCAGATGAGATCACTCCGTTCTTCTGACAGCCAAATATCAATGCATTTGCATACTGCCAGGTTATTTTAAACTACGTTCATCAGTGACAAACACAAACTTGCTGAGCTGTGCCAAATAAAGCCCTCTGTGCAAAAAAAACAACAACAAAAAAAAAAACGCATTCAATATTTAAGTCGCAGTTAAGAATGTCATAAATTAAAAAGCATCTGAAGCAATCACAACGTGCAGGCTTCCTCCACCCACCTTGAATTTAAAAAAAGATGCATTTTAAATGGAATGCCATTGAATGGTTAAAAGGAAGACCATTTTCAGTGTATGCTTGAAACATTTTCGCCTCATTAAAAATGTAGTGGCGG
Organism: Danio choprae; assembly: GCA_903798125.1. Classification (NCBI taxonomy): domain Eukaryota; kingdom Metazoa; phylum Chordata; class Actinopteri; order Cypriniformes; family Danionidae; genus Danio; species Danio choprae. The sequence goes on along the minus strand of CAIGQW010000302.1, from coordinate 11,141,260 downwards.
AATAACAGGTGCAAGCCGACACATCGCTCCGAAGCTGAGGGAAAGCACTGATTTTTAATGAGCTTCTTCTACATTGAGAAGAAGGGGGGGCTGCGAGGGTTTGCCATCCACCAGAGGATTGGGCAGAATTGCTGGTTATTTACTTTAAGTAGAATAGCTATAACAGATTTACTAATGGATTTTCTCTTTAACAGCCAGGTAGGGTGTGGGGTGCAACCAGACAGAGCCGTTCACTCTCAGCAGCTCTAATAGTTACAGATAACGTACGTGAACATTCCGAGATGTTTATTAATAGAACATTTCTAGTGAGAAAATGTGCACCAAATTGATATACTACATCATATTTTTTTATTCCCTTGAATAATATTTTGATCATATCTCATTTATATGTAGAGTACAAAGCTGGATAAATCTGATATATAGCTCACTTCAAAAATTAATGTCGCAAAGGCAATCGTGAATATAATTGTAACCAACGGGGATTTGTCATATTAAACGGTCCAGTCTATTACAATCTTGCAGTATATTTGGTCTTAAATACTGACCATGAAATAAGATTTAATTTTCCACTTGTATGGAAACAGATAAGAAAGCATGGTAAATGTGGTTCTGAGTCTGGTCTATAAATCCAGCTGATCCAAATGTAAAGCAATCTTATTTAATACTAAAAAAAAGTAACTCAACAACATTTATTCTAAACAAGGCAAAAGAATCTATAAGATTTTGAGAGATACTGAATGACTTTTTAAATGGACCCCCACTAAAATGAGACATATTTCACTTGTATTCCCAGATGGGGCCAAATTATAAAGTGCTGTATGCCCTGACTGTCATTACTTTCAGAGTAATATCTTCACTTTTTTTGAAGTCACTTTTTAGATTTAGACGTTTTAGATTAGATTTAGACTGTCTAACAAATCTTTGTGCCAGCATTCAATTTTAGATATTATATGACCCTGGACCACAAAACGTGTCAATCAAAGGTGTCTGTTTGTCATTGAGATATTTATGTCCCCTAAAACTGAATAAATACAATTTCCATTGATGTATGGTTTGTTAGGATAAGAAAATACTTGGCCAAGTATTAAAAAATATGGAATCTGAGGGTTCAAAAATGTTGTCCAATTGAAGCACTTAGCATTGCACATTACGAATCTAACATTTTGAAAAATTTTGAAAAATTACAAAAGATCTTAATGGAACATGATCTTTACTTAACCTTCTAATGACTTCTGGCATAAAATAAAAATAATTTTGACCCATTGAATATATTTTTGACATACAGTTGATTTTTTTTCTTTTTCAAATATTTCCAAAATTATGTTTAACAGAGCAAGGAATTTCTCACAGTATTTCCTATAATATTTTTTCTTAAAGTCTTATTTGTTATATTGTGGCTAGAATAAAAGCAGTTTAGATTTTTTTTTAAAACAAAAAAAAACAAAACATTTTTTTTAAAAACCAAGGTCAATATTATTAGCCCCCTTAAGCAATATTTTTTTCGACTGTCTACAGAACAAACCACTGTTATACAATTACTTGCCTAACTGCCCTAACTTGCCTAGTTACCCTAATTAACCTAGTTAAGCCTTTAAATTGCACTTTAAGCTGAATACAAGTATCTTGAAAAATATCTAGTAAAATATTATGTACTGTCATCTTGGCAAAGATTTAAAAAAAATATTTTTTATGTTAAACAGAAATTGAGGGAAAAAATAAACAGGGGGGCTAATAATTCTGACTTCAACTGTATTCCTGCAATACATAGTGGTTTTGTGGTCCAGGATCGCATATCTCATATGATATAATAAATTTGACATGAGAAAGTTAATAAAACTGCATATGAGAACAGGCCCCAGGACAGTTTGCCTAAATATGTGTGTGTCACTGTTTTAATGTCATGTTTTAATGCCTGTGTTTCTTCTCCACAACATGAAGAAAACGGTTTTAATGCTTGTCCATATAATAGTTTAGATTTTAAAAGCTAATCCAAGAATCATATCATAAGATGTGTTCTTGAGGTTATGAAATACATTTTTAGACATGGTGTTTTATGTATTATTAAACATGATTTTATCAAAATGGTGCACTTATGTGATTTTACTGAATAAGCAGTCACATAAAAAACCACAAATTCTGATGAAAAGGATCAGGATTTTTTTTATAATAATCATCATAATAAAATGTTTTCACCAAACCCTTTTTTACATCACCAGAACACTTGGAAAAATGGCATTATTTGTGGCTTTCATATATCAGTTTAATGCTGGTTGCTTTTCCCTATGGTTGAGAAAATACAGGTTTTCTTTTATTATTACTACTTCTCCTTTTGTGATCTGAAACCAAGAGGAGTGAAAATGATTGAATTTTTATTTTGTATATATATATATATATATATATATATATATATATATATATTTAATATAAAAGTAATAAATAAAACTCAACTTACATCTGTATAATATGAAAGATGTCAGACTTTTAATTGTAAAATGTTCTTAAAGACATTTTATTTGCATTATAATTAATTAATAATGTGATCAGACATTAAAAGAATGAGTTTTCAAACTCTTTACAATGATCTTTCACTATCCAAAAAAATTAAAATGACAGAATCAACCAAGAATGGAATGCACAATCATATATGAAATATTAATATCGAATTACACGGCCCTATATGTGCATCAGCGTGTGTTCACGAGCCTTTCATGTTCTGCTGCTTTCATCCGTGTTCGCTTGAGTTATATCATTATTCTGCTCCGAGAACCTCAAAGGACTTTGAAAGCCAACATCAATTTGGATTATTTGCCTTTGTCACAAGCAACACTTTAAAGATGAAATAAGCTGCGTTCGGAGAGATTAATTTTCAGAGTCTACATCAGTTCCATCTCTGTCTGTGATCAGAGATAACAGGTGACTGTTAAAAAGCTGCTGAACTGTGTCAGAGGGCCTGTTGCCGTCTCTGATGTGAATTGTTGCAATCACAGAAATTTGCAAGAAATAATAAGAAATGTGAAACCATTAATAAAGGGATTTGGCCGTTGAGTCTAACGATTTCTGTTGTGTTTTGACTGGAGACAGGGTGGAGACGGTCGCTTTGTGTGCATTAAAATCAATATCCAATTACAATGCAAATTGTGTTAATCCATAAAGCGTGTGAAGATTGGAATGTCCATGTCAGTTATTTAAACTACATTTTTATATTTGTTCTAACTAAAAATGATGATTTACAGCAATTCTCTTCATTTTTTCCCTGATGTTTTATTTGATTTTATTTGCTGTTAGTAGATAATAGAAAAAAGTCTGTATTAAAATGTTTTTTTATATATGTTTGTGAATAATGCTAAATTTAAATGTAAAGTTTAAACAAAACCTTGTTCATAATTTGACAAAAAGTAATAAATTTGGCTGTAACAAATCAGATTTTTTTTTAAATTTTGTCTAAAGCATATGTATGCATGAAAAACCTGATATTGCCATATTTTAGTTTTCTGTGATTTATAGTAATATTAATACAATTTCACCAGATGGTTTGACTTGCTCCATTTAACGTTTTTTTCTGGGTAGTCCAACAGTTTTCAGGAATAAAAATGGAATAATCCAAATATTTCCAAATAACTAAATTTTCAGTTTGAAATTTAGATATTTGGACCAAAAACAAGACAAAAAATGTAAGTAAAAATGAAAGTTTTTGCAGTGCACATGTAAAACATCACTGCATAGTTTTCATCGTAAACATTAATTTAATACAATGAATCTTTATTACACCTTCAAACGTCATACTTTCTTGTGCCCAAATCTTTTAAACTCTCTTGAAATGCTCACAGTCACAGGCCTGAAAAAACATCCTAATGATACTTTCACACTATTATGGTTAAACTTTGCAGTGACTCTACAAATCACATGTGTTCTGTGGCTCCTGGTCAACTATAATTCAGTCTCAACATTGCAGATCCTGTGATGTGACTATTGCGGATATGTATATTGGGATATGGATGCAAAAACAATATACATGCTATATAATATGTGTGTACTTGTAAACATTTTTAAATACATTATTTCTCTTGCACTGTAAGATGATTGTACTTTTGTTAAATTATTGCATTTTATTAGTTTTACTGGAAAACCATAGTACTTTTATGCTGTGTCTTCTTGGGTGTCCTGCTTCTGTCATATTCCATATGATGAACATAAATCTGTTTTTTTTTAAAGAAACATTATTCTCTATTAATCATTCACAAGAAGTTACTCCCCATCTGTGCAGTGACATGACAACCCAAACAAAACAGAAGACAAGCATGTCATGGACCAGTGCTATTCAGTTCTAATGAAGTGTGTCACCTCACATACAGTTCAAGAAACAACAGCAGGAACAGCGTGCATTTTAATTAGCCGCTCGAGCCAGAGAAAGCGAAAGGGATGAGATTATTTTCCTTTGCTGCCTCCACCAAAACATCCTCATTTGTTGGACAAGCATCGCTCCTCTGCTATTCATATGTGTGAGATGGTGTGATCAATAGGCATTGATCGGAGAATACAGAGTCTGCTGCGAGGCCTAGTTTTGAATGTAAGCCACTGATGTAGAAAATGCTGTGTCCATCTATTTATAATCCCAGTCTAATTCGCACATAATCTTTTCATTCCCACATTTTGATAAATTCCTGGTTCCCTTAGATGTGTGCTTCCACGTAATCATTTAAGGAGTTATACACTTAATCCAGTTCTAGAAGGGTAAAAATAGCTGCCGGCCGAACACTGATGGAGATAAATCAGTTTCTATAGGACGGTTTAATGTTTCAGTTGGAGCAGCAAAACTCAAAAGAAACCTTGTTCAGTTTTCCGCCATCTCTCAATAAAAATGAAACCCAGGCGTAAATCATCACTACCCTTAATTTTGAGAGTGTTGCACATTCATTACAATTATTGATTTCTGACCAACGATCAAATAGGATATTCTTCCCTACAATGCACTCCTATACAGCACAATGGTTTTACACTCTAAAAGACGGTGGGTTATTTAACACAATGTTGGTTCAATCTCAATCACTGGGTTCATTTTTAAAAGTAAATTAAAATACATTTTTATAACCAAACTGTGTATGCATATTCATAAAGTAGCATAATTCAATTGAATTTAAATTACATACCTGTAAATAAAAAAATAAACAGACATTTGGAAGATTAACAAATCCACAAATCAATTTCTAGACACAAGTGAAGTCTTAATCAATTATTAAAGTTGCCTATTAATACATCACATTAACCAGCTGGGCGATGAATGACAATCTAATGCAATCTGCTTTGTTCTGTAATCAAACCTATATTGTCAATTAAACAAACAACAGCAGATGGTACATTGTTACCAAGTGGGCTATTTTAAGGGTTTGACTAAAGATCTGAGCATCTTCAGAGCATTTCACCTATATGCAAGATACCCTACATCTAAACATTTTTCTAAAGTCAAATATTGTCTAGATCATTGTATAAATCGAATTATTTTTACTATATGAACTCAACAGTTCAACCTATTACATCTGTTCATCACCTTAACGCAACTGCATGCTTTCAAAAGAAAGACTGATATCTTGGGGAATTCTGAAGGACAAATAGTGTCTCAGGAATAAGTCTGCCCGCTATTACCATTGCAAACAAACCTAAGCGATCGTTATTGATACGATCCAAAGCAGTGTCATGTATTGTATTCATCGTCTCAAAGACAACTCACATCTCTGAAGCGGTTCCAGTGCTTGATCTTGCGACTGTACTGGGAAATGGTGGACAACCACTGTTCATCTTCCATGAAATTCCCCGTTTTCTCCGCTTCTTTCCCGCTCTTAACGTCCACCTGCACGGCCACACGCACGAGCATCAGCAGCGGGACGAGAACACATCCCGGATTATTCATCCGCACCATTATTCCGCTGGTCTGGTCTCTCGATTCCTCTGCTTTAAAATGCGAGAGACGGATGATGCTGAGACTACAGTGAAGTGTGACCTGATTACAGGATGCGTCTTCCCTCTGTACAGAGAGCGAGAGAGAGAGAGAGAGAGAGAGAGAGAGAGAGAGAGAGAGAGAGAAGAAGAGAGAGAGAGAGAGAGAGAGAGAGAGAGAGAGAGAGAGAGAGAGAGGCGATGAAGACGCTGAGAGCTGCTGCTGCTATCAGGTTTGTCAGCGAGCGCGCGCTCAGAATTTCATTAAATAATTTTACCGCCACATTATAAGATCATCGGGGATGTCAGTAAACCCATCATCTCTGGGAACAGGAAATATACCGGACTTTTACCTGTCATATGTTTAAAAAATAACAATAATAATTGATATTTTACCCAAAAATATGCATTTCTACGTAGTGCTCTTAAAAAACAAATCTACTTTATTCCCCATATAAAAAATCATCTCAGATAAATATAGTGTTTTTGAATCAGACTATAGAAAAGTACTTGAATTAATCGGTCGTGGTAATTCTGTTGTTGCTGTGTTATTACAAGTACAGGCTAAGTAAGTTATTACAACAAGTACAGACAAATACAGAGACATTTACCCAATACATTAAGTTTTCTACAACTATAGGATATATTTTATTATTACACATTTATATATATATATATATATATATATATATATATATATATATATATAT
>CAIGQW010000302.1:11093314-11122818 GCA_903798125.1 Danio choprae | reverse complement strand
TATTATTGTAAACTTTTTATATATATATAAAAAGTTTACAATAATAATATACCAATTAAACCTGATCATTTTATAAGAAAATGCACATTTTGGTCAATGTTGGGTCTTACGGTCTGTGACTGAGGCTGTATGGAGGACTGGAAACCATCATCTGGCTGAGAGCGGAGACTATTATCAGAATGAGTATGGGCATCAGCTGGACAAACAAGGCAAGGCCACCCTGGAAAGTAAGAAAAAATAAGGAAAGAAAGAGTAATAACAGCTCAATTAATGCATTGTAGCTAATGTCAGCAGTTTTTGTTCAGGAAAGATCATGGGACATCTCATATAATGGATTAGATAATATTTCAAGACCGAAAATTAAATATACTTTGTACTCAACCTTTCTGTATCACCAGTTGAATCCTAAAAACATTACTCCATATAACAATTTAACAAACAAGTTCTTAAAACCAGTTCAGTTCACACTAATTCCAACAGTTAGACCTAGATTTCAGAAATCTTTGCTATTTATTACAAAAAAATTATTTTGCTGCATTGCACACAAAGATCAAATCATTCTATTTATTTGCCTTTAAGGGAAAGTTCACCCAAAAATAAAAACTACCTTATCATTTATTCTCCGCCACGTGGTTTTAAACATTTTTGAGTTTCTTACTTCTGTTGAATACAAAAGATATTCTAAAGAATGCTGGTTCATGGCACACATTTACTTCTATGGTATCAAAAAAATAACATGGAAGTCAATGGGTGCCAGATATCAGCATTATTCAAAATACCTTGTGTTCAACAGAAGCAACTCAAAAAGGTTTGAACAAGTAAAGGGTGTGTACAGAATTTTCATTTATGGCTGAACTACCCCTTTAATACTGGCTGATGCATTGTCATTCTGTACTTTCAGAATGTATTTAAATTGGTTAAAAAAAGACCTGTTAGCCCAAACCCCTCCTTATACATGCAGGACAATCAAGCTCTTACCTCTCTCTGTTGTTCTTGTCGTTCGTGTCGCTGTTGATGGCCAAACCTCATCCTGCCATTGCTGTACACGTGCACATTACCTAGAAACGCAAGCAAAAATGGGACAATGACAGATTTAATGGTTCTGAATGTATTCGACCACAACCACTGACATACTGCACTTCTAAAGCCACATTTTGAAAAGGTCACAAGACTCACTGGTTGGAAATCCACCTCCAAAGAACATGTTGAACAGATCCTCAGGGGAAATATCTGCCTCGAAATTTCTATGATAGGTCCTGTGCCTGTGAGTAGGGTGAGCTTTTTCTTCACCGTAGACATCATACTGCCTTCTTTTTTCAGGGTTACTAAGAACTGCGTACGCATTACCTATAGCTGTTGGAAGTCCAAGAAAACAACACAAATAAGTAGACGACATGCAAGCTTACTTTTAATGACTGAATGAGTTTAAAGAGACAGTTAATCCAGAAATGAAAATTCTGTCATCATTTACTCACCCTTCACATGTTCTAAACATTAATGAGATTCATTCTAAGGTTGAAAAGAAGATATTCTAAAAAAAACGGGAAGCCTGACTTCCATTCCATGTTTTTTTTTTTCATACTAGAATGTCAATGGCCTAATTGAAATGAAATTGCAAATGTGTAAGCTGCGATTGCCATGCACATCTAGTCAGGAAAGCACGGTTGTGTGATCAGTAGTAAATCGCCATCTGAAGGGCAGAGGGTGCTCTCGTGCAGAAACGACAAATAATCACAAAGAAGAAACCCAGGAAATCCCCATAGGGGTTGCTAAATAAACAAAGTTTAACTGCTTTTATTGATTTAACGTGACTAATAAACACACGACTAAGGAATCATCTCACAAAGGGATTAATTTCAAACACTTAAATGAAGTTATGAAGGGAGTTGGGAGTAAAAACGTGTTATTAAATGAGGTATTTTCACATATAAATTCAGCTACACCTGAAAAGCAACATAGAACCGTAGTTGTCAGCTGTCATTGTCACAGAAAAAGTATCTCGATTTTATTATTACTGTTTAAATTGGCTGCAATTATGAAAGTGATTGTGTATCTTGTCAGTAAACTACGACTCTGTGTAGTAAATGTTGCTACTAGGTTGATGCGATAGTCCAGTATTAAGCCGCAACACTGGTTCTGTCAATTGCTCGCCTCAAAATGTCTTAGTAGAAGTGAGTTTATTGTTGTATTCTTTTGTTGTTATTGATACAACCAATGGACACCCAATTGGCACGAATTCAAAAATGAAAGTAATTAAATAGGGGACAGAACTTATGAGCTTCTTAAAAGAGCCGAGCCTCCAGTGATACCAATTACCAGTGACGTCGGTTAACTGGTGGGAACATTTTTGCTATCATCCCAATCTGAAAACACATGCTGGAGACTTACTAGAACCAGATTTACTGACAAGAAGCACATCAAAATCGATCAATCACCAAGCCCTACTCGCAATATCCGTCAAAACATCCTATTTTGTGTTAAACAAAAAAAAAAATAAACAAAAAAATTTGAAACCACCTAAGTGTGAGTAAATGGTGAGTAGATTTTACTTTTTGAGTGAACTGTCCCTTTTTTTATGATGTGCTCAGAGCAAAGTTCTTTTTGGTTTTTCATTAAGAAATCCAAAATCACTGATGCTAAGATTGGTAGTGACCCTGATACTGAAATACCCAATACTGATACCAGACAGCATGTTCACAGTAAAACACATAAAATAGAACAAATGGATATAAAATAGATGTCTATAAATGAATACAATTAATAGAATGTTACACAAGAATTCAATAATCATGCCTGTAAAGCTGTGAGTGGGCAGATAAGTGAAGCCTGTGAAGTGGATTGAGAATGCATCCTTTTACCACAGACATCAATGGAAAGTCTGTAGTTCAGCTAGAGATGTCGACAACGAAAACAAAAAGGTAAAATAACGCCCATATTACAGCATTACTTTATGGTAACAGAGGAAAATAGAGCAAGAAAGCACATACATCTGGTGTATGATCTTGTATGTGGATATGAACTGAACAAGTGTTTCACTTGGCTTTAAACTAAATTGTAAGCATAACACAAACAGAAGATACACTGGCCTTTCACAATAAACAACATTTAGGCCTATTGTAAACTGACAAATCTCATTTATTCTGTGATAATCATAATGGGACACGCTGCATGTGGTTTGTTTGCTTGCTTGATGTTGTTGATTTATTCATAGAGAGTGTATTAATACATTATTATAACAAAGGACATGTGACTACTGAAAGCAGTAACTACATGCTCTGCAATTTTCCTTTCAATAAAAAAACACACAACTAAAAAAAACTGTTTTATTTTATGGTGATCTATATTGCAATATTGAGTATCATTTTAACAGATGAAATGAATAGCTCTATTTGGAAAGAATTCACCATCTTAGATCATAAATGTCAAACTCGATTCCTGGAGGGCCACAGCTTTGTGCAGTTTTGCTCTAACCTTAATTAAACACACCTGGGTAGGGTTGCACCAGTTGTTCGTCAGTTCTTTCTTAAACTGGAACGTAAAGTCCTCACTAGGGGCTTAGTAACTACTTGCTAGTTTGTAACTAAATTTGTTCTCCCTTCGGTTGCACCACGTTCTTAAGGCAAACTGTAGTTAGTAGATCGTAAGCTCTCCATAATGTCATGCGTAGTCGCATTGAATGACGTACCATCCAATAAAAAGCATTTAAATGGTCAAACTCCTTTAAAATTCTGCAACTTATGCATCTATACATAACTGTTCTATGAAAATGAAATGACAAATTGCATGTTTATAGAACATTAAATTACAGTCAGTCACTAATAACAGACAGCGCACACACCCGCATCGTGAGCCGTAAATACAAAGTTATCAAAACATACTTGATTTTTTTTTTAAATATCCTACATATGAAAGAGATGAGAGCAGGAAGAAAAACTAAGCCATGAAGAAATTCTCGTTTTAATTGGTGGATATAGTTAACACAAAACGCTCCTTGATAGAAAATTCAACTCTATTCTTTCACAAACCGAAAACAAATGCGAGATTTGGCAGGAAAATAAGGCTGTGAGTAGAGGGAGAGCATACTTCAATATGATCGCGAGGTCCTTAATGTAAACTAATCTCGCCGCCATCTCTTTTCTACCGTTATACATGGGGGGATGCTGCCATAAATATTTAGTTAGAACGTAGAATTATGTTTCAAATAAGTTCGGTGGTGCAACACAAAAATATTTAGTAATGTGTAAGTTGTAACTTAGTGTCCCTTTAAGTCACAACTAGGCTACGTTTTAACTTGCACACTACTGGTGAAACCGGCCCCTAATCCAAGTAATCAAGGTGTTCAAGACTACTAGGGACTATTGAGCAGGTGTGAGTTGGAGGCGGTTGAAGCTAAACTGTGCAGAGCTAAATAAAATAAATGCTTTATGGTTTTTCTGGGAATCTAGCAGTATTCAGGTACACCAATTGAATAATTAACTGCATAATAACACTATATAATCTTCATTGTGAATGTACTCTACATAAAAATCAGCTAATCTTTCTTAAGTTACAAAGATTTCCTGTGCCTGAATAGTTTAAACTAGCTTGAAATTCATACTTACACAGTCACAGGCCTTAAAAAACTGTTGCTATCCATTAAATTTACACTTCAATTAGTTTAACAAAGCAGCTCTTTGGAGTTTGTTTTTGTTTACATTTAATGAAGCAAAGATTTTCACATCATCTATTATCTAAAGCAAAGCCTATCTATAACTTAGTCACCTTGAACCAATAGTAGTTTAATGGTGTTTACCACCAAAAGCAAACTTCAATTTGGTAAACAGTTTTGAACTTCATTTTAACCCAAGTTTGTCCAAAATTAAGTCACACCAGTTTGTTTTTCGATTTGTCTTTTAGTATATAAGGGCCTCATGGCAGGTACGTTACCTTTAAACGCTTCAGTGGCACCAGGCGCATGGTTTTTATCTGGATGAAACTTCAGAGCCAATTTTCTGTAAGCTTTTTTCAAATCCTCCTCAGAGGCTTCTTTACTGAGCCCAAGAGTCTCATAATAGTCCTTACATCTCTTTATTCTGCATCATTGGAAAGACAGATCATAGTTTAATTAACAAACAAAAGTCAATAAACCACTATATGCATGTATTGTTTATACTTTGGAGAAAAAAAAACAAAACAAAAAACAGACCTTTTGACAGCCTCCAGTTGCTCTGATGTGTAAGGTTTGGCTGATTCTGTGGCACTATGACCAGAGGACTGATCTTCCGTTTTGTGGTTTCTATTTCGTAAACCATGAGGTTCTCCATTGTTTTCTTCACTTGTGGAAGGTCCTCCGTTAATGATAATAGACTCTAATAAAGCTGAGAGAAGAGCACTTGCATTTTTAATAACAATTAATGTCTGGCAATCGTTTAGCTATCTGTTCAAACTGTCAACCCACTCTATATATCTAAATTTATATACTTTAATATTGGTATTTTAATTGGTTAATTCAAACATTTTAATTACTTTATTACAATTTCGTTGTGTATTATCTACATATGTATATACGAACACTTATACAGATATCGAACAGTAGTGATAAAAAACGGAAGTAAACAGTTCGATAATGAACATTTCGATCATATAAAAGTATAAACGTCTGTTTTCCGCAGTCATAATAAGAGCTTGAGATCTCAGGGCCTTCATTAGCGTTTAACTACAGACTTGAGGTTTTCCAGTGGCCCTTTAACAGACCTCTTACGATCTCCGTTTTACACATATTTATATTACACGCACATCTCGCCTTGTCGGTGGGAAACAGCCTCTGTGCCTTTTCGAGAAACCGTCTGGCTTTGTCCTGTTCATTATCCCGCAGCGCTGCGATCGCTATTTCGATGCAGCGATCCGCTTCGTCCTTATTTGAGTCCATTTTGACGGCGGAACTGATGACTGATCGCTTTCCTGACGCAAAGGCGCAGCTTGATGACGTTTACAGTAACGTCAAGAGTTTTTCACTAGTGGATAGGCCGTACACCCTTTAGCTTTCCTGGTCTAAAACGCATAAATATTAGAATTAGAATTGAATGAGTAAATTTAGTTGAATACAATTATAATTTTAAAATAATAATTCGTGTTTGACTGATAGATGATAGATGAGCTTTTTCTTTAATTTTAGTTTTCTTACTAATTTTCTAAATATTTTTTATACATAAGAATCTAACAATAAGGCTATTAATTAAACCGTGTACATTTTCAACAGACAGACACGTCTAATTGTACATTTTATGCATATATATATATATATATATATATATATTTAGAAATTTGAAGTTCATTTTGAAGAACAATAATAATAGGATTTAATATTATAATTTACTAGCTTATAATAACAACAACAACAACAGCAATGATAATAATAATATTAATGATGATAATTATTATGATGATGATTTTCATTATTATTATTATTATTATTATTATTATTATTATTATTATTATTATTATTATTATTATTATTTACAATAATGGAATTGGGGACCAGTGGGAGTCTGTAATTCAACCAAATGATAGTTAACGTTTACAATTAAATTTTTACAGTAATAAAAACAACTAATAAATATGCAATTAATTAAAATATTGTATTTCCGTAAATCTACGGAAGTTGAGGTCATGAAGCAGAGTGGGCGCGCTAGTACAAAGTATCGCCACTGCAGTCTTTAATGCAGCGCGCCGATTCATGGAGATGGTTTCAGGTTGTTTTGAGCACATGGGAAAGGTAGAAAGAACAATATTTGTTTAAACAGATTGTTTACATATTTATGCTCTGAGACAGACTATATCCAAAACACCAACGTGAAAAACATAATTTGACTGCAGTGTTTGTCACTGAAGTCTCCACCAATCGCGTGCATATAAAACAATGCGTTTACATTTAACCTGCCCATTGCTGAAACAAGTCATTAATATACCCCAAACACTCTTTAGTTATTCAATAACCAGTCGACGTGCTGTCAATACCGGTTGTAAGCCGGTAAAGACAAGAAAAGCAAGGAAACCAAAACTTCCAGCTGACAATACTCTCTCTTGGGAAGAAAGACTGTCAGACACTGTGACTCCTCTGTGGAGAATGACTTATGAGGAACAGCTTCAATGGAAACATGAGCACCAGAAGAAGATCTTACTTATGATGATGAAGGAACTGTCCCAGGATACAGCACATGCTTTTTCAGACCACTTAAACTTCCCTCTGCATCCCATAGTAGCTTCACCAGTGAGAGATGGATACCGCAACAAATCTACCTTTTCTGTCAACAAAGGAATCGATGGGAATCCGAAAACTGTCGGATTCTACGTTGGCACCGGAAAAGCAGGTAACATTGTATGCATCCATGCTGATCATCTCCTGAACATGCCTTCAAAACACAACATGGTTGCAAGGTGCTATGAAGATTTTATACGCCTCTCACCGCTCAGGCCGTGCATCTTATTTCACGACGGCGGTCACTGGAGAGAAATCACAATAAGAACCAACTCCACTGGTCACACCATGGCTATAGTTTACTTCCATCCTCAATCTCTGACGCCTGAGGACAGGGACGTCCATAAAGCTGCTCTGGTGGAGTATTTTACACAAGGTCCCGGAGCAGTTTGTCAGCTGGACTCCCTTTACTTCCAGCAGACCACAATGACCCGTTGCAGTCATGAACAATCCCAGTATCAGCTTCTATATGGACAGACTCATATATTTGAGGAGGTGCTCGGCTTCAAGTTTCGCATTTCTCCTGATTCTTTCTTCCAGGTGAATCGGGGAGCAGCAGAGGCTTTGTATAAGACTGTTGCGGAGCTCAATCACCCTTGTGTTGGTGGCACCCTGCTGGATGTCTGTTGTGGCACTGGAGCCATCGGAATTTCTTTATCGCCACAGATGGAGAGAGTCATTGGGATAGAGCTCATCGAGCAAGCAGTGGAGGATGCCAAGTATAATGCAGCACTAAACAGAGTTTGTAATTGTGAATTTCTTGCAGGCAAAGCGGAAGCTGTTTTGCCAAATCTAATGGGCAGTTTGAGTTCTGATGGAAGCTTAACAGCCGTTGTCAATCCATCCAGGGCTGGTCTGCATTATCGGGTGGTCCGAGCCTTGAGGAACCACCCAGCCATAAGAAGACTTGTTTATATTTCATGTAAACCTGACGGGGAGGCAATGAGGAACTTTAGAGAGCTCTGCTGTAGTGCAGGTTTGGTTAGAAAAATCACTGGAGAAGCCTTCAAACCAACCGTGGCTGTGCCTGTAGACCTGTTTCCACACACTCCTCACTGTGAACTAGTGCTTGTATTTGAGCGATGAATGCCTATTGTTTTTGGTAAAAGTGGTTGTGTACATATTTATTTCATTAAATATCAATGCTAAGTTGTCACTGCACTTAATTACATAGTCAGAGGTTTATTGCAGTTAACTAAAACTGCATTCATACAAAGATAAGAAATAATCACTTTTATAATAAATATGTACAATAGAAATAATAAAACTTAACTCAGTTAACTAATTTCAGCTAGTTACCAACCAAGGCATTCACTTTAGTTCAAATTTATGTACTAAAATAGGAATAACAAATGATTAAAAAGATTTTAATGATGAAAACACAACAAAACTGTATACTGTGCAAAACTCTGCAATATACACTGTATAAATATACAGCAAAACTAACTTGAATGTGACAAAAAAATATATTAATAAAATTCTACACAAACAAGTAGCTGTTGATAAAAGAACTGTTCAACATAAAAAAATATTTCACAAACGTATAATAGCATAAAACAAACCGATCATTAAAACAAGATCCTTTGACAAACAGGGCGGTGTGGTGCTGCAGTGGTTAGCGCTGTCGCCTCACAACAAGAAGGTCGCTGGTTCGAGCCTCGGCTGGGTCAGTTGGCATTTTTGTGTGGAGTTTGCATGTTCTCCCCGCGTTGGCGTGGGTTTCCTCCGGGTGCTACGGTTTCCCACACAAGTCCAAAGACATGCGCTATAGGGGAATTGGGTAATCTAAATTGTCCGTAGTGTATGTGTGTTTCCCAGTGATAGGTTGTGGCTGGAAGGGCATCCGCTGCGTAAAACATATGCTGGATAAGTCGGCGGTTCATTCCGCTGTGACGACCCCTGATTAATAAAGAGACTAAGCTGAAAAGAAAATGAATGAATGAATTTGACAAACTATTGAATTAGTGTCATTTTTTTTCCTTACAAAGGAAATGAATTATAACCAACAGTTTGGTTACTATCATTCTGTAAAATATATTTCATGCTTCGGAAGTAAGACAGAAAATTTTATACTTTTGAAAGAAAGTATCTCAGAAGGTTTGAAACTATGTGGATAAGTAAATGAAAGAATTGTAATTAATTATTTACAAATGATCAGTAATAAATGAATTAGTTAATTAAACATTCATTCATTCATTCATTTTCATTTCGGCTTAGTCCCTTTATTAATCTGGGGTCGCCACAGCGGAATGAACCGCCAACTTATCCAGCATATGTTTTACGCAGCGGGTGCCCTTCCAGCCGCAACCATTCACACTCATACACTATGGACAATTTAGCTTACCCAATTCACCTATAGCGCATGTCTTTGGACTTGTGGAGGAAACCGGAGCACCCGGAGGAAACCCACGCCAACACGGGGAGAACATGCAAACTCCACACAGAAATGCCAACTGACCCAGCCGAGGCTCGAACCAGCGACCTTCTTGCTGTGAGGCGAACGTGCTACCCACTGCGCCACCGTGAGGCCCAGTTAATTAAACAAATGCTGGTAATGTCTTAATGAGTAAGTCATACAGCTATTCATTCATTAGATTTGTTCGAATGGCCGATTCATTCAGGAATTCAATTTACCATTTAGTCATTGGCTCACTCAAAATGTGCATTTATTCAGAAAGGAAACACATCATTCTTTGTAAGTATTTATATGTTGACAAAACCAAGTTAAAAGCATCCTATACTATTTGAGATGTACAACAATAATAACTTATTTATTGAACTGTTAATATTTATTCGAAATTCCTTGAACTGTCTCTTTAAGACAAAATCATCCATAGTGTGATATTGTGCTAGTTGCCTGTTCTATTTTGACATTTTATATATATATATATATATATATATATATATATATGTATGTATATGTGTGTGTGTGTGTGTGTGTGTGTGTCTGTATATATGTGCATATATACATATACACACACACACATATATATATATATATATATATATATATCTCATGATACTTTGGAGTAAAAAGCTAATTCAGGCCCAACAGAGTCATGTAACTGCATTCTATATAGGCTACATTTTATGTTAGACTTAACAGATCCCCAACATGTTCACTAGGAGGTGCTGTTATGTCAACCCTCCATCTTGTATAGTGCTACATCTATCTAAATCTAAAAGAAACCTTGGCTTTAGAAATATGCTAACAGGATTTGTGAGGTCAGAAGGTATGTATGATCATGTTGTAAAATAAGAGAGAAAGTTATGAAAATGTGTGACAGTGAAGAACATGTTACCAGTAAAAACTATTTCATGCTCTTTCTCTTTTAGTGAGGACATCAGACTGGGCTTCAGCACAGTTACATGTGACAGAAGTGCTGATGGATTGAATGAAGCATGATTATAATGAATCATCTGAAGGACTAGACAACAAAAGGTGTAGTAAATGCACAAATTGAGCAGACATGAGGAAATAGTTGACTCTTTGACCAGAGTCACATGACTTATTGTCTTGTGCCTTTGTTAGTTAACATGAGTGCAAAATAAAATCCCATTTAATTACTGTAATGTGCTCAGCAGTACATTTTGAAATTAAAGATGAGATCTGGTCATGGGAAATTATAGCCCCATTCCCAAAAGCAGCTATACTAATCTCTGTTTGAGGAAATGCAGTGGCTATTTTAAGCATACAACCCATAGTTTTTAACTGTTTAAACACAAGTTAAGCACTTCTGTAGATGAACTGCATGTTGGAAAATGGGTTGTGTTTATCAGGAGGACTGAACTACAGGCTCAAAAATAAAAAGCTGTCACTGGGGCGGTACTATTTCGAAAGGTACACATAAAGAGTACATACGGGTACCTCAGATGTACATATTAGTATAAAAATGTAATGAGGTGCATTTTAAGTATGTAATTTTCAGGTACCGATATGGGCTCTTTATGTACAAATGTGTACCTTTTCAACAGCTCTTGTTCCTTTATTTCTGACAGTAGTAACAAAATATTCACTTTTCTAAACCAAAAAAATCGAATTTACACAAATATTTCATAACATCCTACAGGTTTCATTACACGTGATATAGCAATATGCAGAAAGTTATATAAAGGAAGATACAGTCAAATGTTTGGAAACATTATCTTTTCGGCTTAGTCCCTTTATTAATCTGGGGTCGCCACAGCGAAATGAACTGCCAACTTATCCAGCATATGTTTTATGCAGCGGATGCCCTTCCAGCTGCAACCCATCACTGGGAAACATCCATTCACACACTACGGTCAATTTAGCTTACCCAATTCACCTATAGCGCATGTCTTTGGACTTGTGGGGGAAACCGGAGCACCCGGAGCAAACCCACGCAAACACGGGGAGAACATGCAAACTCCACACAGAAATGCCAACTGACCCAGCCGGGGCTCGAACCAGCGACCTTCTTGCTGTGAGTCGATTGTGCTACCCACTGCGCCACCATACAGCAATAATAGTAAGATTTTATTTTATGACTGCCTTTTTATCGGAACATGTTTAAAAATGTAATTTATTGCTGTGATCCACTAGCTACCTTAATCTTCAATGTCACACAATTCTTCAAATAGTGTTATATTCTTATTTTTTTTTTGTGTATTCATAGTAGGAATTCTAAATCAAGACATATTTTATATATTTTGCGATACATTGTTTTGGCAAAACATTTTATAAAATATAACTATTTGTGCTAGAAGGTCTGCATTTTTTCAATTTACTCTCGGCCATTAAAATTCTCAAAGCTTTGTTGAAATTTGAAGCTGATCTGTATCGCACAGTGAGAGTAAACAGCTGATGCGTTTGGCTATGAAAACGTGCATGGCGTCCACAAACATGAGCATCAGATAACCAGGCAACCAATGAAACTGGTAGGGCTAGATAGCATCCTTGCAGCCTCGCCCAATTGCATCATTTTAAACGAAATCAGAGGCTTAGGCACGCAAAAAATTAAACCAGTCGACGGGAGCTTCTGCGTGCTCGCTGCAATCAAACTGCGATCGTTGTTTATGGTTGAATCGCAGACAAGGTAAGCGGGATGCAGACAGATGCGCCTTTATTCCAGCGCCTGCGTTTATTGTCACACCCATTTTGTGCAGAATTGAACGCGTTCATTGCATCCGCGGTTTGATGCTTTGTCTGTTAAATTAATAATAACCGAAATGACAGATGGCATTTCTTCGCCGGCGGTCGTGAAAATACAATCTACTCATTTTCTTTGCAGGAGGCAGTACACGAGCACAGAAGCAATGGCCGATGCTACGACGACGACGACAGAGGATGTTTTTGATGATTCTTATGAGGAGAAATCGGGCCCCAAACCTCCGGTACAAATCGTATGGAGAAATGTTTTATTAATGTCTCTATTGCACCTAGGAGCGCTTTATGGACTGACGATTGTTCCTTTTGTCTCTTCCTTAACCATCATATGGAGTAAGTGTTATTGCTTATTCTGTGAATAGATTAATGTCATTTTAGGCTCGTTCTAATAGCACGCACTGTTCCTGTCATTATTACGTTTTTATTTTTCTGGCCTAATGGTAATTTATTGCAAGTTTTTTAATGTTTGTAAGACAATATATATATATATATTCTTGGCAAAAATCTATTGTTTACACCTTGATCAGTTTAAATTGATGCAAACTGTGTGCTTTTGCTATGACCTACATCCTACCAGGGTGATTTGTAACGCCAATAGCAAACTTAGATGTTCTGTTTTGTCTGTTAATGCATTATAGTAATCAGTTTATAAACCAAATAGTAATCCTAGAGCAATTCATATATATTTCTATTAAATATACTTATCTAATTTCACTTCCAGTATGAAGGCCTAATAGAGATTTCATTTTAAAACTGTAATTCAATTTTAATATAAATGTAGATATTATCATAATACATCATAATAAATTGTAAGATTGCTTTCACAGCTATGTCCTGGGAAAGTTATCAAATGTCCAGTAAAAGTGAATTGAATACTCACATGGGAATTTTACATATCAAATTAAATGAAATGCTTTGATGATTTGACTTCTGCCATTTAATATCAGTTGACATGAACACAAATCAATTTCAATTATCAGTTTAGATGAGATAATATGAAATCTTACTTTGGTAACTCAAAAGTTTATTATTTACTATATATTTTATAGTAGTGTGTATATATACAGCTATGGAAAACCACTTGGAAATAGTTACCAGTTAACACTGGATTAATAATTTATAGTTATGTGTTTTTTTTGCTCTGAATTTACAGTAAAAATGTCAATCTGAGCATGAAATGACAATGGGTCAAAATAAGAAATAATATGCCATGTTTATTTTAATTTAAAGACAAGAAAATACATAAGCATTCAATATATCATACCTGATTTTCAGTCATACTAAATTAATTTTTTGATATTTATTTTGACTAGTTTTTTTCTGCAAACAATAGCTCTAAATGAATGTTTAGTTCATATTTGGAAAAAAAAGATTTATTAGATCGATCTAGATCTAAATGCTATTACATTGTAGAATAAAGCTTGACATTTAAATCAAGCACATTTAAAGAAACTTAAAATAGTTAATTTCAAGAGTTTTTTCCTTTTTGTTGAAATTAGTTCTTAAAGTTTATATATAATTGGTTAAACTGTGGACAACAGTCCCAGGCTTCCCTTTCTTTCTCAGCAGGTATTTCTTCACGCGTGTTCAAGTCTTACAGATCCAAAGCTGTGATTACTATTCTCTGATATCATCAACTGATGTGTCATTGTTTGTCCTGAAGTGAAAATATGTCATGCCACTTTGTCTCAGCTAAATTTGTGCAACTTTGTGTCTGTGTGAGTGAGCTAGCAAGACAAATAGCCAAAAGCCACAACTGTGCTCCACTGTTGTGTACATTTTAGGCATCACGGCTCCGCATAATATTGCACTCTTTCAAACAAAGGACGATTGCTGTTGAAATAGGCTCTCCATTGTAAATTGAGCAGGGTCATAACAGTGTGCCCTTCTTCACAGTCTGTGGCCTGGTATCCCACATCCCTCGCAGCCTTGTCTGACAACACACAGCGAGACATTTTGTCCTCTCAAGGGCAACACACATCGTTACACACTATACAAGCTGTGTTGCGGTCCAGACTAATTTGTTTCTAAATATTCTGTTCTGTTTTCTCTCTTAATGTGACAGCGGGAGTGTGTTTCATGGTAAGCGCTCTAGGAATAACCGCCGGTGCCCATCGCCTCTGGAGCCACCGGTCCTACAGAGCCTCGCTGCCATTACGGATCTTCCTAGCGGTCGCAAACTCTATGGCTTTTCAGGTAAAATGTGATGAAATGGTGTACAATAATACAGCGATAGTTCACCCAAGATTTTGTCATCATTACTCATCTTTTATTGGTTGAACACAAAAAAATATTTTGGAAAAAAAAAAACCCATCTTATTTTGAGTCAATGGCTACTCGGTCAGCTGTAGGCATCGGATGATTACCGGTTCAAGGTTTATGGGGGTTTGGAAAAGTCAGTTTTAAAACCGCAAAAATTTTGTTATACCATTCATACAGTATATGTACGTTTTATTTGCATGTTGTCAAAGACTATTTTATTAAATTATTTATTTAGGACAATAGTATCTAAAGCAGCCAAGGACCATCCACATCAAAACTACTGGTCAGCCCACGATTCAGCAAACACTTGAAAATCAAATCAGAAGTTTTTTTACCCAGACATTTAAAAAGAACTTATTTTAGAGTAGTAATCACAATACTGTGAAACCATGATATTTTTATGCAAGGTTATCATACCGTCAGAATCTTAAACCAGCCCATACCTAGTCAGCTGTCTGGTTATAAAGGTTAGTTCACCCATAAATTAAAATTCTGTTGTTAATTACTCAACCACATATCACTCCAAACCCCTGAGGCCTTTGTTAGTTTCAGGAATACAAATTTTCCAAAGATGTACAAAGATATTTTAGATATAATATGACCACAACGGTCCTGGCTCATTCAAAGTGCAGAAAAATACCAAACAAATGCAGAAAAATCATCTATGTGTTTAGTGATTCAACTGAAATGTTATCAAGCTATGAGAATTATTTTGTGTGCACGTTTAACAAAAATAAGGACTTTATACAACAGTTTCTTTTTCTCAGTATCAGTATGGTGTGCACGTTCATGAAAGCGCTGTGCTCTATGATGCTATGCGTCATGCTGCTACTTAACATTCTTCAAAATATCTTCTTTTATGTTCAAGAATCTCATACAGGTTTGAAAAAATATGACGGTGAATGCAATATAATTTGTGACTGAAATGTCTCTTTAAATAATGCAGTAAATGTGAATGCGGCTTAGGTAGACGTGGTGTGGTGTTGTGGTCTAGATCTGGGCTAATAGGTTCACAGCCCACAAGAACCAAGCGATCACCATTGTGCCCTTTAGCAAAGCAATTAACCCTGGTATGTCGACCTGGGATTGTTCCTGTTATAAGTGTACTGTAAAAGGCTGTAAAAGTTTCATTCATTTGTGGCCAACTGGAAACACAAACTCACGTGAAGTTGTTTTGTGTTTTGCTCTGCTCACATTTCAAGTTTGGTGAACTCCACTGTGAGAAAGAACGGCACAAAGGTTTTCACTGTGGTGCTACTTTTTCAAAATGTACATATTTGTACCTAATTTACCGGCAGAATGGTTCATCTGTAAGGTGCATTTTTGTGCTTTTGAAAAGGTACCACCCCAGTGACATCTTTAGTACTTTTTTTTTTTTTTAAATGTGTCTGACCGAATTACTGTCAGGATCAGAAAGCAAATGTGTCATGTGTCAGGATCAGAAAGCAAATGTGTCATGTGTCAGGATCAGAAAGCGAATGTGCAACCTCTTGCAACCGTTCCTGAATTAAAGGAATGCAACTTTTAGTTTTGCATGGTTGCAAATTGCAGTAAATAAAAGCAAATGACCTTTTTTGTTCATATTTGAATGTATTATATGCAGAATCCCTTGGGAAAGATGCAGCGTGATGCCACATTGCAACCATTTCAGTGTTCGTGCAAATTTTATGCGCCAAAGGATTTTATTTATAGCTTAATATTCGAATGATTTCTAACCTTTAACTGATCATAGTGAGATTAATTACATTTGTATTTGCTACATTGATGTTTATCTCTATTTAGAATGATATCTATGAGTGGGCCAGAGACCACCGTGTTCATCACAAGTTTTCTGAGACGGATGCAGACCCTCACAACGCACGTAGAGGATTCTTCTTTGCCCATATCGGCTGGCTACTGGTCCGTAAACACCCAGAAGTCCTTGATAAAGGACGAAAGTTGACGTTTGGAGATCTAAAAGCAGACAGTGTTGTAATGTTTCAGAGGAGGTCAGTAAGAATTATTATTATTTTTCCTTTTTTTTTTTTTTGATTGAATTTAAAAAATAAGAATTAATCTGTGCTACCATCCAACTATTTGGGGTCAATCTTTGAGTAAGGTATTAGTACTTTTGTTCAGCAAGGATGTATCAAATTGAACAAAAGTGACAGTAAAGGCTTACAAAAGATGACTTTCAAATTCATTCTGTTGTTTTAAACTTTTATTATAAGAATCCTGAAAAAAATGATATTAGTGGCAAAGCCTTTTCAAATTAGCGGAAATATTTATTAAGCTACAAATCAACATATTAGCATGATTTCTGAAGAGACACCATGACACTGCAGACTGGAGTAATTGTGTTGCAAATTTAGCTTTTGACTGTTTCACAATTAAATTAAATGTACTATATATAATACAATGAAAAACAGTTGTATTATAATATTTGACAACATTATTGTTTTTGATCAAATAATTGCAGCTTGGCTGAGAGCATTCATTTCACAGACCCCAAACCTTTGACACAAAACACTACTGAGAAATGTACAAATGTTTTCATAAATATTTTTTTATTCATAGCAGGAATATGTCTGTGTTGCTTTATATAAAAGTTTTTACAAACCTTCTGTTTTGATTTGGATCAACTAAAAACTGATGTAATTGCTGATTCACATTATTTTTGTAACTACGACAAGTTACAACACAACAACACAATGCATAAGTTAAAAAATACAAAGAGACTGAGAGAAATGAATAAATTATGAACACTATGTGGATGATTCAAACTTGATGCAGTAGGTTTGAATAATTTAAATACTATTATTATTATTAAATATTAAAAAACAAATTTGCAAATGTAAAAGACAGGACAAACTTTTATCAAGGTTTTTTATTTAAAATATTCATTACATATCTTCGATTCTATCGTTAGGCCATTTTTGGCACTTGTAGAATGATTAAGATCAAGAACACCCTTCTCTTCACTTCAATTTGAATAATAGTCTGGCATGTCTTGGTAATGGTTTAAAAACATGTCTTCTTGAATGTCCAGCACAGATAAAGCAAGACTAGCTGGTTAGTCAGCATTTCAACTGCTTGTTGTGCTCCAGCTCATGTTAATTCAAATCTGTGACATACTGTACCATTAAAGAACACATGATAATCAAGTGCATAACTGTGATTAAATTCCTATTGAAATATTTGTTTTGAATTCTTTACATTTCTCATGTCTCCAGGCATTACAAGTTATCTGTGGTGGTGATGTGCTTTCTCATCCCAACCTTGGTACCTTGGTTCTTTTGGGAGGAGAGTCTTTGGACTGCATACTTGGTCCCTTGTCTGCTGAGATACGCCGTGGTCCTTAATGCGACCTGGCTGGTCAACAGCGCCGCTCACATGTGGGGAATGAGGCCCTACGACCACAACATCAATCCCAGAGAGAACAAGTTTGTTGCCTTCAGTGCCATTGGTAAGAATAATGGGTCTCATTCACTAAGAATTGCATGGATTGTTTTCAACACAGGCTCTTTGGGAATATGTGCCCAGGGCTACATTTTTGAGAACTGAGAAATATGTGCTTGCTTGTACATATGGTTGCTTTTTTATGTGTAAAACGAACACTGTGGGCCAGCACCGCTGACTGCTTATCTCTGTATGGAAGGCTTTTGCGTCATGACTTATGACTCATTTGCTAGGTAGCTCACCACGAATGGTGTCAGACTTGGAACGCAGAGCATTAGAGTCCAGCAAAGAACGGTTGCAGAAACCAGGTAAAACGAAACCAATTAAAGCAGTGTGAAATCGTGGTAAAAGCAAACGGCTGCAATGGCTTTTCTCTTCTAGTTTGCTTTTGAAAACACTATTGGTTGGGTTTAGGGAAGGGGGTGGGTGCAGGGTGCGAATTACAGGGGGGTTTGGGGGGGATTGACCCCCCTAATTAATGCTTGATCCCCCTGAAGGAGGTCAAAACAAGATGTATGGGGGGTCAGTTCTTTAGTACTGAGAAATATTTCACTCTGATCTGTATTTAAAATAATAATGTTAATAATTAAAATATTAGATAATATAAATATACATTTGACCTCCCCTATAATGGTTCAAACCCTTGTTAATGCATAATTGCGCCAATCAGTCTATTTGAGAAAAAAGTTTGAAAGCGTCAGATCTAGAGCACCAATAAACATCGTGTTCACAAGACTTTGTTTTCTCCTAAAATAGGTGTTTGTATCTATATTTAGCCTGAAACTAAAATCAAATTAGATGCAAAGTTTGTAGTTTAACCTACAGTAACATCTGAAATAGCTAATCAGAAAATACTGTAGGTCAGAATACACTAAATATCCCTCAAAACGCGGAAAACTCTAATACGTTTTATTAATAAACTAGATTAAAAATAAATTCATAAATGACTGAAGCATGTATTACACAAACTAACCGAAACGGTTGACCCCCATGATCGTCAATGTAGAAATCGCACACTGGCTGGGTGGGTCAGTTGATATCAAGCTAATATATTATGCACAACAAAAAGACAAAAAGGCAAAAATGTACACAGCAGCCTTGGTGGATTTACAAGAAATTACACATATGAGAAAATGTGCTCCAGTAACATATTTGAGATTGTTAAAAATGTACACTAGTGGATATGCGAAAACAAATACTGCAAACACACGTAGCCCAGGGTACATACAGTTTAAGTCAGAATTATTAGCTTAAAGATAAGTCAAATAAATCATTCTCCAGAAGAAAAATATTATAGCAAATACTGTGAAAAATTCCTTGCTCTGTTAAACATTTACAAAATATTTGAAAAAGGAAAAAAATACACAGGATGGCTAATAATTTTGACTTTAGCTGTATATCTCTGTTCTCAAAAATGTAGCCCTGGGCACATTTTTCCAATGAGTCTGGGTTGATTGTTTTTATGCAAAAAACATTCAATTAGTCACAAGAGCTACTTATGAATTTGCTCTTAACCTTGTTCTGATGTTAGTGAATTTGCAGTATTCTAAATAAACGATAAGCAGCTGCATGCACAAGGTTAGTCTTTTGCATAAAACACGACCCAAAACTCCATATAAGGGCTTTCTCAAAAAGCTTTCTTTTAGTCTTTCTTCGTTCTCATCGAACGTGTTGCTGTTTGCAAATGTGTCCTCGCATGATCCTCAATGCCAAGTGTGCCATTTTTACCAGACGGACTACAGTAAACACTTTTCTAAAAGCCGGATCATTAATCAGTTGTACATATGCGCAATGTTGAGGAAGCAACTCTGATACTGTAACTTGATAAAGCTACTTTAAGCATTAATTTTAAGTAAAATATTTGGTACTTAAAACAGTGCAATACAATAATATTGTCAAACAATATAATGTCAAAGCGTAAAGTTTCATTTCACAATAGTTTTAACATTTTGATAGCTTTTTAACACGGTGGCTCAGTGGTTAGCACTGTTGCCTCACAGCAAGAAGGTCGATGGTTTGATTCCTGGCTGGGTCAGTTGGCATTACTGTGTGCATGTTTGCATGTTCATCCCGTGTTCGCGTGGGCTTCCTCCCCATGCTCCGGTTTCCCCCACAGTAACAATAAACTAAATTGGCCGTAGTGTATGTGTGTGAATGAGTGAGTATGTATGTTTCCCAGTACTGGGTTGCAGCTGGAAGGGCATCCGCTGTGTAAAACATATGCTGGATAGGTTGGCAGTTCATTCGGCTGTGGCAACCCCTGATGAATAAAGGGACTAAGCCGGAAGAAAATGAATGAATGGATGAATGCTAGGGACACCTGGTGGTCGCAAAACATGCATTAGAATTGACTTTTCAAACACATTGCAAACATTAAATTGAAAGTGTAACCTAGAAATGCACTTACCTTATCATCTAATATCATAAACAATTATGTTTACATAATATGCATTCTTGTTTACATTTTCATGGTTTATTTAGTGTTTATTCCATGTTGGGCTCTGCTAAACAGTCCTACTAAACAAGAGCCTATTAAAGCGGACCTATTATGCCCCTTTTTGCAAGATGGAAAATAAGTCTCTGATGTCCCTAGAGTGTGTATGTGAAGTTTCAGCTCAAAATACCCCACAAATAATGTTTTATAACTTTTTGAAACTGACACTTTTAGGGTTTAATCCTAATTGTGCCATTTTGGTGAATGTCACTTTAAATTCAAATGAGATTGTGCTCTTTTCAAAGGAGGATGGAGCTACAAATGCCTATGTGTTAGCACAGTGGCAGATTCAAAAACAAGACTAACTTCCTATGCTAATGAGGAAGAGATGTCACTAATGAGGGCTTTACCCCTCTGATGACATGTACAAAAGGAAAATATCAAAGTGTTTCACTTGAAACTCAAAGACTGCTTTTATCAAGTGTCATTATAAAAAAATGTAATTGTAAAGTTTTTACCATTAGATGCACACACTTGTTTAAACCCCTTATAAAAGTGATTTTTGCATAATAGGTCATTTTATTTTCATTTTACAAATATCTCATTGAAACGTCTACAAACTCGATCAGGTAAAAACGATGAAACCTGTTTAGCAATTTGCTCATTGGTGGGCAATCTAAATGAAGCCACATGATTCATGTGGATTTTATTGTATTACCCAAATAGCCCACAAGCGGAGAACCATTGAATTTTTGAAACATTACAAAACAGTGATGACATAACAACTCCCCATTTTCTGAAATCACATGACCTTGCAAATTTGATTTGTGCTCCAAGCTAATGATTCGAAACAAAAAAATTCATAAAGCTTCATGAAGCATTGTTTCTAAAGCAGCCATCACTACTATACATTTTGCCTGTTTTTTAAAGGTCCCGTGAAGTCCTTTAAAATGTGCAGTTTTTATTCGGTGTGTGATGTAATCTCAACTGACAACATGAAGAGAGGGTGGGACATAGAGTAGCTCCTCCCCTTTATTAAGAAAACAGCGAATAGCGTTTTGTTTTATCACAGTTCTGCCAGTGAGAGCGGTTGACATCAAGCGCATCAAATAAAAAGCAAATGAGAAGCGTCTTGAAGGGAACGGGGCATGTCAGATACTACAGAGCATTTGATTGGTCAAGAATTGATGAGAAACTGAAGTATGAGGTGATGTGAAAAAAAAACATTGATCCATTTAGGCGGAAGTGACTAACTGCAAGCTTTAGATGTTTATATCGGTTTTATATCTTCTAAACATGAATTTTGCCACTGTTTTGGAGCATGCTAGCTTATAGACATCCTTAAAGCAAACATACTGATTGTAACATCTAAAAAACTTTTTTAATTTCATGGGACCTTCAAGCTTTGTGCTTTTTTACAGGGTAACTGATGAATATAGAATGCAAAAGAACAGCATCTATTTAAAAATATATATATTTTATTCATATGGAAAATGATTTGATTTTCAGGTGAAGGATTCCACAACTATCATCACACATTCCCCCATGATTATGCCACAAGTGAGTTCGGCAGTCGGCTGAACGTGACCAAAGCGTTCATCGATCTCATGTGCTTCTTGGGACTGGCCAACGATTGCAGGAGGGTAACTCACGAAACCATCCTCGCCCGTGTTCAGCGCACCGGTGACGGCAGCCACAAAAGTGGTTGATCTGTTCAATGCATATCAAAGCAACAGTCACATTTTACAATAAGGTTCCATTAATGAATGTTAGTCGATATATTCATTAACATGAACTAAGAATGAACAATTAGTGTACAGCATTTATTATTTCTAGTGCATTAATAAAATCCAAAGTTCTGCTTGTTAAAATTAGTTGATGCACTGTGAGTTAACAAGAACTAACAACGAACAACTTTATTTTCTACAACTAGCATTAACAAATCTGTAATAAATGTATTGTTCATTGTTTGTTTATGTTAATAAATACATTTACTAGCTTTAAGTAATGAAAACTTATTGTAAAGTGTTACCAAAAAATAAATAACAAAAAAAGATAGAAGCCAACACATACAAAAAGCATTTGCAGCAATTCTTAGTGTGCAATGAAGATTTGAATTATATACACTCATACGAAATAAGAATCTCTTAGAGTGTGTTGGACTAATATGTGTTCTTTCCTTTTCATGATGTGTATTGGACTGATTAGTTTATGCTGAAGGCTACAGATTGGGAGGATAATTTAGTCTCAGTCTGCCTCAAGAGGCGAGAGATGGTACTTCACTAGTTAAACAGCCATGTGCCTCATTACAGCCCTCTCTCATGAATAGGTTGACCCATGATTTTTCTGGCCAAATAGGTTTTTGTTCCGGTTTTAAAAGTAGGATTAGGTGGGCTATGCAAGCTGTAAAATTAGGATGACGTGCAATTTTATATACTGGCATAATTGTCTTCAAGCTGGCTGAAATAAGAGTTATCGACAGATCAGTATATGTAGTCAAATAAAAAAAGTGGCACAGAAATGTCCATGTATAATTTTTTATCGAGTTGAAGATGGACTTAATTGCAGTTAGTGCTTTTTAAAATAGGTTTATTAATATTGACTATGAAAATACATATTCTGGCATTACTGATCATAAAATGTTAATGCTTATTTTTAAATTATTATTTATTTTTTGTTATTTATTTTTTAATTGATTCAAATGCAGTGATGTTCATATCATTGATGCTTATACTGAGGAACTCCTTAAGTAAAAAGAAGTTGATCAATTATTGCGTAATTATTCTTTTTCATATTGCATAGCTCTTTATCTGGCTTATTTGAACTTTTGTTGTCCTGTAAAAGACCTAGCAAATGTCAAATTTCAAGTATTATGAAAAATATTTATCCCGAAAATATTTTGAAAGAAAGTATCCATTGGGGTAAATGTATTAGGGCATTTATTTGTCCTTATTATGTAATCCAAGGATTGGAAATTGAAATGTCTTCATCAGATATCTTGCCCTTTGCCTTAAAAAATAGGCCTATTTATCTTCCGATTTTGGGTTTGACTCAAAATTGAAATTACAAAGATGATGTTTAAGCATCAGAAACAATTATTTCGAACTTGTGAAGTTTTTAATCAGACGTACCGTTTGGAGGGGGGTCTTTTTCTTGGCTCTTCTGTGACGAATGAATGACCACATGTAGCTACTCATATTTCTTGTCATAAATGTTTGATAGCTTGATAGTGGTATGCATTTCTCCAAATGTAAAACACTAATATTCTCACCAAATGCTTTATATATTTCAAACATACTCCCATGTTTAAGAAGGACAAACAAATTGACTATATTTTACTGCTAAATTGTTTATACATTGTTGACCTGTGATGTCTGGGAGCCTTAATGGGCACATTTACAAGGAATGTTGTTTCATGTACCATAAACCAAAATTTCTATAATCGGGAGAGTTTTACGAGTTGTTCCGTGAGTTTTGTTAAGAATCAATATTAATCTTTTCTTAACTGAATAAAATGTGTGTATATCTGAAAATGAAGTCTGCACTTTTTCTTTAGTCGTGTTGAACAGGGGCTATAGGCTAGTTATTCATAAATGGATGGAACCATCTTGTCAAACCAAGGCTTTAAAGCTTAGACTTTTACTATAATAAAATATCATTTGTGCTTATCTGTTAAGCAGTCCATAAGCGTTTTGAATAGGTTTCAGCAAAAAACATTTTACTGTTTTTTTTTTGTGATTTTCTATGAAGTAGCAAAAAAAATAAATCTTAAAACGTAATAGAATTAACATTATATTTGGTAGTTTTACATAGGCTACGTCAACTGTGGTGAAAATAAAGCCGTTTTAAACACATGCTAAAACCATAGGCTAAATAAATGTATTGTTAACGTCAAATAGTAAAACGTCAAATACGCGCCATTTTAAAATCAAGATTATACTGTTGTGTTTACATTTGAGGGGGACGTTTCTTGCCTACTAGATGTTCAAAACAGTATATAATCTACTCACATTCAAATAGACCAAACAGAGGATTTAGAAATGAATTTTCTCTTTATAGTGGCAAACTCATTTTACTTCACTCTCATGGAAGCCTTTCAGAACGTAATCCAAAAACATCCCTCAGGAATCTCCCAAATAACTCGCCTAATCCTAATTTGCACACGAGAAGATACGCGGACGTCAAAGAAGCAGAACCCAAAGGTCACGAAGGGTCAGCAGAGGATAAACTGCGAGAAAAGGTAAAATAACACTCTTAATGGACTTTATGAAGTCCTCATGAAAACCGCAAACACACAATCCAATCGATTATCCTCCTTATCTATGTTAATTCACGCGGTTTATTTGAATCTGGATTCTTTTGGAGACGTTTGGGGGGGGGGGGTTCTTAAACAAATTAGAGTTTATTTCCTCAACATTTTTAATTTTTGTTTTCAGCTAAATGTACCCACGAATCGAATCTAAGCCTATACATTCATTAGACCGCTACAAATAACATTTATCGTTTGATCCGGCAGATAATGTCCCTAATCCCTATAAGCGTTATCAGCTACTGTATCAGAGCCTTTCATGCTGCTCTTGAAATTGAGTTTTAAGGCACAACCTTAGAGATGCCATCCCGATTTCATATTAATTCACTCCAACTGTTAGCGCGCAGGGAGCTCTTCCCAGCTATTTGTCCTGGAGGAGCCCAGGGTGCCCTTTTGATCATTTCAATCTCTCTCTGGTACAATAGTTCTGATTGGCTGAACGAGTAAGAAAAGGGAAAATCTTTAATTAAGCAGATAATCTCTTGTTGGGATGAGAGGAGCTCCATTTCAGAACCCCCTTGGCTCACACATGAGACCCCCAGCCTCTGAATCCTGGATGTAGGTTATATAGAGCTCTCGCAGACGCCTCTGCTTTCCAAGGTGAAGAAAAGTCTCTCTCTCTCAGGATGTTCATGCATTTGGAGGTTTATTATTACGCTTTCATCTTGATGGCTCACATGAAGACTTGCTGCAGTTGGTGAGTAACGCGTTGCGTTTCGTTCAAGCAGGCGATTTTGAAGCTGATTTTAGATTGAACGCACGCATTTGTCGATATGTTATATTCTGTGTTGTCAATAAATTAAAAAGAGACATTTAAATTAATCATCTGTCGTTTTGTACCGTGATGCTTTGAGCTTCGTTTTATTGGTTGGCAAACTACGGTTGTGTTGTAAATATACATGTTACCCTGGACCACAAAAACCATCCTTAAGTGTCACTTTTGTAATTAATAGCTGCATACATTATCTGAAATATGAATAAATAAGCTTTCCATTGATGTATAGTTTGATAGGATATGACAATATTTGACCGAGATACAACTATTTGAAAGATATGCCATCTGAGGTTTCAAAAAAAATCTAAATATTGAAAAAATCGCCTTTCAAGTTGTCCAAGTTAAACTCTTAGCGATGCATTTTATTAAATTAGGTTTTGATAAATTCATGGTAGGAATATTAAAATAAACATTTATTGTTCTGACCTATAAAATATATCTTTGGCTATTGGCAAAATACCCCTGCAACATAAAACCAATTTGTGGTCCAGGCTCTCATATTTATATATGTTAAAAAAATTTATCTAAGATATTTAAGGCTGTAATTTCCATTTTAATAAATACTTTTAAGGTCATTAGCCTATTTTTAATGGGGGGATTTAAAAAAAGTGTTTCAGTGTAAAGCGTAATTGTAATTTTTGGGATTTAATTTCCATTTAAACTGCACTTTTAAGAACAGTGTCTATTTACCTGTTATTAATTTGACAGAATGGGTTTAATATGTAAGAAATGTTTGATCAATGTGAGGCTTTACTTATAATAACAAGTATACGTAAATGCTTTATTAGAGAGAGCTGTTCTTTACAATTTACAAAGGGATATATAACAGGTTGAAATGTATGTTTACAATCTGAATCTAAATACCTATATGAATTCAGTAAAATTACTGTAAATGTTTAAAAGGTTTGCTTGTAATTTACGAGAACATATAGTTTTGTTTTATTAAGTTTTGCCTGAATTCAATTTTGTTGTTGTGTGTGTGTGTGTGTGTGTATAATACAGTTTTACTTCTGAAACCAGTATTTATCACCACTTTGTAATTAGCTAAAATTACTTTAAAATGTTTATTCAAAAATGTTTTTAACCAATGTGAGTCCTTACAAGGGGAATGTATACAAGTTGTGGGTCAGCTGACTTATCAGGCCGCTCTGTCTTCCAGGTCAGTGAATAATTTCCTGATGACCGGCCCAAAGGTAAGCCAAAATCTTTTGATCTGCTTTGCTGATCTTTATCAAGAGAGCCAGACTTCAAAAAGTCAAAATCATTTATGGATTCGGGTAGTAAATGTTTGACGGTGACTCTGTGATCACAACGCATGCGAGTGGCAAATGAAAATATGGTCACAGGTGCAGTATTTGATGTGTCTTCTGTGGATTAGGTATTACACGCTGCTCTCGGTGGAGCAGAGCATATAGCTTTCACACACTTCAGCTCATTCACAATGTGAAGTTGTGAGGACTTTTAGTGAGTGGCGAGGGAAGGGGCTTGTGGTGGGTGGTCATCATTAGCAACCCAGCCGCCTGTGAGAGCACTTGTGCTGCTGTCTCTTCTGAACCACTTGAGACATATTAGATTGTATAAACCACAGTTTCACAGCCACATAGACCCCTTTTTGTTTACTTATTATGGGTTTTTCTTTTCAGTTTGGTACAGTGGATTAAAAAGAAAGACATTTATCTAAATATTCATGTCATTGCATATAATATTGATTTAAAAAATCATTATAAAACATGATTTTAACACTTTAAAATAAGGATCCTATCGTTAAAGGGATAGTTCACCCAAAAATGAAAATTCTGCCATTGTTCCAAACAAGTGTTGAACACAAAACAAGATATTTTAAAGAAAGTTGGAAACCTTTAACAATGAACTTCTATAGTATTTGTTTTCCTACTATGGTTATCAATGTTTACAGGTTGCCACCATCTTTTAAAATATCTTACTTTGTGTTCAACAGAATAATAAAAAAAAAACTGGTTTGAAACAAGCCAAGGTTGAGTAAATAATGTCAGAATTAAAATGTATAGGTGAACTATGCCTTTAACAAGCATGAATAATACTTAAGAAATATTTAGTACATCAATTTCAACTTTTAAAATAAAATGTTGATGTTTATTTAAATATTATTTAATGGTGTTTAGCTAACATGAACTAACAATGAACAGCTGTTCATTAGCTAACATTTACAATGATTAATAAATATTGTAATAAATGTATTGATCATTGTTAGGTAATGCTAATTCTTGCATTAACTAATGGACCTTATTGTAAAGTTTTATAATAGCATGAAATAATCAAATAATAGCATCATTTTGGTGCTCTTTTTTAAACATACAATTTAATAAATAAAAATGCAGTCAACTTTGAACTTTTCCCAAACCACAGGACATTATTAATTATTATTATTATTATTATTATTTTATAAATGAATATAGACCAAACACTGTACATTTCAAACCACAAAAAGCACTAAACTTAATTATTATTTAATAATTATTATAACATTTCAAACTTTAATATTAATTCCAAAATAATTGAAACAGAAAGTTTAATCATAGAGTAGTGTACAGCAGTTTGGGACCACTGGAAAAACTTTTGAATTGAAATAAAAGTTTATTTTAGCTGATGTTTGGTTATAAACATATTTAATGAATTAATATTTTGCACAAATGTGGAACCATAGAGAAACATTTAGACTTATATTTGATATATTTAAAACTTTTAATATTTAGTCTAAAATGAATTTCATAGACCCATGGGACATTTTGATTGCTTTTTAAAATATTATTTATAATATATATTAACAATTGTTTTTTTGATATTACAATAACTACACACATGTAAGTAATCTGTGCATGATAAAATAATAATGAAAAAGGTCCAAGTGTTTTGGTAAGCACTTCATAGTGAGTGTGCATTTCATCCCCAATCCTTTGGTGTGGTTTGCATTGTTTCAGGCCTACTTGATCTACTCCAGCAGTGTAGCCGCAGGAGCTCAGAGTGGGATTGAAGAGTGCAAGTATCAGTTTGCGTGGGACCGCTGGAACTGCCCCGAGAGGGCCCTTCAGCTCTCCACCCACAGCGGACTCAGAAGCGGTGAGAACTGTGACCTCTGCCTATGCAGGTTTTACATACATTGTGCTCTCCGATCTCTAAAAATACACCTATTTTAAAATAGAGCATGCGATACGTACGTATGCTGTGTGTTTAGTGACTCAAAGCCCATCTGTATCAGTCACTTAAAGAGTCTCATGATGTTGATGTGCCCGAAAAACACTGCATTCTTGAGTCAATTAAACGGGTGTGTTAATAGGCACATAGAAAAGCCACCAAGGGGATATTGTGCAGCAGAGTGAGTGAGTGAAATGGACGCCCTCTCAAGTCAAAGGGTGCGGGTCAAAGGTTTGCCTCAGACTCCTTTCATTAGGCATTCCTTAAGTGCCAAAGTGGGGAGCTGTTGCTGTCCAGTGCCGACCCCAGACTGACAATGCATGAGAGCAGACAGAGAGTCAAAAGCCAACCCTACTCTGAGATCCACCAGCCCAATCTCATGAGGAAACATAAATCTTTTATGCATTGTCAGAAAAGTTGCTAATTCGTACAAATTCATAGTTTCATTAGTTTTTTCATTTTTAAAAGGAGACGTGACCCCAAATCTCACCCCTAAACCCAAAAGTCATTGGAGGAAAATATAAGATCCTTAATGGTACAAATGAGATTGTAAAAATTTATATAAATTAGCTACTAAATCAAAAAGTCACATATTGCTGTGAGATTGAGTTGGATCAGTTGCTAGTTTGAGAAGCCATCCACCTCATCATTCATCATGTGCGAGACTTTGTTTTATTAGCCGATATAGGTAAAAATGTATAAAGAGAAGGATTCAAAGTTTCATATATAGTAAGTAAGAAACAACTGATG
>CAIGQW010000302.1:11079823-11093304 GCA_903798125.1 Danio choprae | reverse complement strand
TCATTGAATTATTAGAAAATAGCGCACACCCAAGATGGTGTTGCAGCCACAATGTGCAGCAGAGTGTGGTGCACAATATTTTTTGTAATAATTCAATGAAGCAGCATCAGTTATTTCACTTATACTATGGTTACTACACATATAAGACATTATTCAGATGTTATAATTTAAGGCATTTGTCCTTAAACTACTCCTGTGTGCGGGACCTGTTTCTTATGCATCTCATCCTAAGCATTTTTTTTATTATTTGAATTTTGTCTATTGTAATCTGTGTAATTTGAAATAACTATAATATAATTACTCAATGTAGCGATATGAAACTGTAATGTGGTCAAGACCTGCTTAGAACTACTTTAGCTGTGCCTTTATCTGAGAATAATTACACAGATTAAAATGTTCATCAGCCGATTAGAATCAAGCCTTCAACGGCCCCATAGTTGGCCCCAAAACAGTTTGAGCCAGTGTGGTTACAATTATATAGGACATTCAAATATGGTAAAATGTAGGGGTGCTCAAACTGGTTCTGGAGATCTATCTTCCTGTAGAGTTCAGCTCCAACTCTTCAAACACAACTAAACCAACTAAGTAGGATCTGAACATACTGTAGTTATTAAAGACAGATGCATTTGATCAGGGCCTCACAGTGGCGCAGTGGGTAGCACGTTCGCCTCACAGCAAGAAGTTGCTGGTTCGAGCCTCGGCTGGGTCAGTTGGCGTTTCTGTGTGGAGTTTGCATGTTCTCCCTGTGTTGGCGTGGGTTTCCTCCGGGTGCTCCGGTTTCCCCCACAAGTCCAAAGACATGCGGTACAGGTGAATTGGGTAGACTAAATTGTCCGTAGTGTATGAGTGTGAATGGGTGTGTATGGATGTTTCCCAGAGATGGGTTGCAGCTGGAAGGGCATCCGCTGCGTAAAACATATGCTGGATAAGTTGGGGGTTCATTTCGCTGTGGCGACCCCAGATTAATAAAGGGACTAAGCCGAAATGAAAATGAATGAATGAATGAATTTGATCAAAGTTGCATCTAAACTCTGCAGGAAGGTAAATCTCCAGGAACAGGGTTGGGCACCCCTGGTATAATGGGAAAAAATAGAACTTTGCATGAGGAACTATTTTATACAGCTAAATATTAGACACATTAAATTTGCAAAGGTCCTTTCCATTATAGGTGAAAATGAGGTAGACAGATTTGAGGAATCATCTGATGGTGGTTAAGATTTGCTCAGGAGACTAGTGTTTTACAAGTTTGCATTATACATGCTAAATTAATTTGTGTTATTTCAGCAAACAGAGAGACAGCGTTTTTCCATGCCATCAGTTCTGCTGGAGTCATGTATACCCTCACCAGGAACTGTAGCCTCGGTGACTTTGACAACTGTGGATGTGATGATACCCGAAACGGCCAGCGAGGTGAGACACTATAGGGATTTCATATTACAAAAGTGTTTGGTTCAGATGATGCCAGAACTTGGTTGCTTTGAAAAATTTGAATGGCATTTTCTGAACCTATAGTTGGGGTACGGTTATTGGGAATTTACTGTATGGTTAATTTCTGATGTGAACACAGTTCAGAATCATAGAATCATACGCTGAATCACAAATCAATTAACCTTAATGAAAAAACTGGATTCAATATCAATTAGATGTGTTAAAATATAGTATAGTAATATAGTAATGTGAAAAAAATGCTTACTTAACTCTGTAAATTGAATATTGAACTTTGTTCAATCTAATCTAATGGATTAGACCCTAAAATATACCTAAAATGATGACAACAATTTTATATGATAAAAATAAAGCAAAAAAGTTATATTGTGAAATATTATTACACTTTAAAAAAGAATGAATAAATATTTTATTAAATACGTGAATATAGTTAAAATGTAATTTATTCCAGTGATGTTAAAGCAGTATTTTCAACATCATCACTGCAGACTTCAGTGTCACATGTTCCCTCATGAGTCATTTAAATTGGGAGCTAATTAGTGGTTCATTCCGCTGTGATGACCCCTGATAATTTATGGACTAAGCTGAAGGATAGTGAGTGATTGGGTGATATTTCGTTTTGGGATTGTCTTGGAATCAGGACTTAATAATAATAGAATGATAAGAGAACACTGTGCTTACAGTATTTTATATTTAGATTAAACTTATGATAGATGGCAAAGTACTGCCTGGCAAGTCTTTTCAACAACAGGTCCCATATTTTTTAAGAATTAGCTCAGTGGAAGGTAGGTAGTCTTTAGTGGCTATTTGAACGCATTTGACTCACATGAGCATCTGCATTAAAACAGCAATCCAATCTAATGTGTTTTCAACTATTTCTATTTAAATGTGGACACGCTCGAAAGATTTTAGGTCTTATTTACTTCTATTTTAGCCATCTTCCTTTTGTGATCAGATTTGGGGAAAAATGCATCTTAATACCAAGTGTAAAGTTTGGTTTAAAGCGTTTGCTTATAGAAAGTCGTTAAATTGCTTGCTTAAAGGGATAGTTCACCCAAGAATTTTAATTACCTCACCGTTCATTCTCCCTCATGTGGTTTTAAACCTTTATGAGTTTCTTTCTTCTCACAAAAGAAGATACTTTGAAAAATAGAAAAATAGAAAATACTACAGAAGTCAATGGGTACTAACAACTGACACTCTTTAAAATAACTCAAATAGGTTTTAAACAAGTGAGGGGTGAGTAAATCATAAGAGAGATTTCATTTTAGCGTGAACTATATAATTTGCTATTCTGATGCTCCCACAACAAGCATTCTGCTAACTATTAACAACTTTGCATGTACTTGTAAGTCTACTAATGAGAAAGTCAACAAAATATTGTTATGGCCCTTTACATTTTTAGTTTACCCTCATGTAGTCATCATCGTGTTGTGTCCTCAGGTGGTCAAGGGTGGCTATGGGGAGGCTGCAGTGATAACGTGGGATTTGGAGAGGTGATCTCCAAACAGTTTGTGGATGCGCTGGAAACCGGACAGGATGCACGAGCTGCCATGAACCTGCACAACAACGAAGTAGGACGCAAGGTACACGCAGTCCCCCGCGCCTAAAATTCAGACATACCCGTCGGCCACCAACAGCTCGCAGAGTGGCTTTTGAATCATTTTTCAGCACTTCTAATGATAGCTTACCACCCAAGAGTTTCATTCACGGCCCTATAAGCAAGGTGCCACTCGTTCCCCCAATAGAGTGTGCGCTGTACCAGAAGGGCCTATTTACAGCCTGTGAATGTCCTTTATGACGAGGCCTTAACTTGAGATTCTTGGGATCAGTGGTGCAAGCTTAATTAGGCGACCTAGGGGTCCGCACATTGCAAAGGTTCTGTATTCTGTTGCTTCCCAAATAAGTGTTTAGTTTTATTCTTGCAATAAGGATCTTACATTTATGTTGGTCTTTGTTGTACTTGAGAGAGCCACGGGGATCGCAGCCATGTGGCTCAAGTGCTCTTTGTTTATCCTGTCTGTGCCCCGTCTGCAGGTTTTGTCAATTCATTGGCACCTGGAGCATCATTGTAACTGAAAAAATGTGAAAGAATTCTTTTTCACTTCCTCCTCAATGGACTCGCCACTGGGCCTGCCCATGACAGAAAACATGTTGACAATGGCTATGCAAAATAAATACACCCCTCTCCTGCACCGAACAATCTGAGCTCGATGTGAGACCTTGATTCTGCGTCTTACGCCGAGCGAATGAGAAAAGAGGCGTTCCTTTTTAAAGGACAGCTGTTTGTTTCAGCCGAAGTCAGGAATTATTGTACGACCACCAAGAAAAGAGAAAAGCCCAGACTTGAACCTTGAACTGCTTCCTCTTAACTCGCAGTTCTCTTCTGCACGTTTAAGTGGATGTATAGGGTGCCTGCCTACTAAACTATTCTGTTTAACAAATCTGTTCCCATGATAATCTAAAAGGTAAAACCTCAAAACAAGCCTAAGAATGATGAAAATAATGTCACAGTTTAAGTAAAACACAAGTGCTTATAAAGCTACACATTTAAAAGTTTGGGTTTGCATTTTCTTACACGGAACTCATCTAATTAATTGGTAATTATGTAACTGATTACACTTCTCTCTTTAAAATATTACTTGAACTGTGGCCTTTTTAAACATTAAAAATATTAAAATATTAATATTTTTTGTCCGGTCAATATTGTTGACTCAATGTTGATTTGAAAATAATACTTCATTTTACAGTTTAAAGCATAGTTTTGGAAAGTAATAACAGTAGTCCAAGTTCAATATTTTTGCTCATTCATTCATTCATTTATTCATTCATTCATTTTTCTTCGGCTTAGTCCCTTTATTAATCTGGGGTTGCCACAGCGGAATGAACTGCCAACTTATCCAGCATATATTTTACACAGCGGATGCCCTTCCAGCTCCAACCCTGCACTGGGAAACATCCATACACTCTTGCATTCACACACATACACTACAGCCAATTTAGCTTATTCAATTCACCTATAGAGCATGTCTTTGGACTGTGGGGGAAACCAGAGCACTCGGAGGAAACCCACGCCAACACGGGGAGAACATGCAAACTCCACACAGAAATGCCAACTGATCCAGCTGCGACTCGAACCATTACCTTTCTTACCTTTTAATAATTGCCATTTTTACATTGTATGTCCATTACCCAAAGCCAATCTTTGATCACAAATTGAAAAAAATGTTTAAATGTGAGCAAAAAGGAAATATTTCACTAAATAAATTTACAAAAATGTCAAAAGTATAAAAATAAAACCCAACTGACTCACAAACTGCACTCAAAAAATTCCATTTGCTGTTTTCAGTTTTTTTTTTGGAACAACTCAATTGTTTTATGTTTAATTCATTTAAATTTGTAAAAACGAATAAGCTAACTTAATTCCTTTATGTTTTCCCAACACTAGCTTGGGCTGGTATAAGATTCTGACGGTATGATAACCTTGGGTAAAAATATCATGGTTTCATGATATCACAGTATTGTAATTACTGCTCTAAAATATGTTCTTTTTAAATGTCTGGGTAAAACAACAACATCTTTTTCCCCATTCAAACATGGTATACATTTTTTTAAAACTTAAAATATTTTGAAACAATAAATGCCAGCAAACATTAAATGACTTCTGCTGTCTTAATTAGTTTCAAAAACACAGATTTCTTTTCAACTTGAAAGGCATCTTTGGATATCTTTCTTTTCTTTGGATATAAAGTAAGCCACTGCACTGTTCAGCTCTACAGCATGCTGGATGTTGGTTTATAAGAGATTTGTTTTTCAGATGTTTCCTGAATCATGGACTGACCAGTAGCTTGTGATGTGGAGGGTCCTTTTCTACTGTTGCCCTAAAAAACCTCAATAAAATAGTCGTAAAAAAACACTTACAAAAAACAACAACAAAACATACAAATACCTTAGAAAATTTTAATGGTTTTAAAAACTTTACTTTTAAAAACCGCGGTAAACCTTAAAACCGGTTATAGTCCAATGCCTACCCAACACAAATCGATTGTGTAGAACCCAACATTTTTTACAGTGTATACATTTTTTTCCTTTACAGACGAACTAAATTATACCATGTTGATATGTCCTTTATAAATCCATAATTCCAGTCATTTGTGTCACGTGGTCTTCTATGCTGATTTGGTGCTCAACCCACATTTCTCATGAGCGTCGAAAAACAATCTTACACAGAGTAAATAAGAGGACAGCTGTTTATTTCATCCAAAGTCAGGAATTATTTTACCTCCCGATTTGAACCTTGAACCGCACCCTTGTCACTCACCAAGTGGATGCATACGGTGCTTGCTATTGAGCGCATTGTATATTCCAAGTTCTAATTAGAATGTTTTGAAATGTGAACGTCTGCCTCCAGAACTGAGCCTGAATGACTGAGTTCTTTAACATGAGATCCTCTCTTCAACCAGGCAGTGAAAGGAACCATGCAGAGGACATGCAAGTGCCATGGAGTGTCTGGCAGCTGCACCACTCAGACCTGCTGGCTGCAGTTGCCTGAGTTTCGAGAGGTGGGCAACTACCTAAAAGAGAAGTACCACCGGGCGGTGAAGGTGGATCTGCTGCGTGGTGCTGGGAACAGCGCTGCCAGCCGCGGAGCCATTGCTGAAACCTTCAACTCCATCTCTCGGAAAGAGCTGGTGCATTTGGAGGATTCTCCAGACTACTGTTTGGAGAACCGCACTCTAGGCTTGCCAGGTACTGAAGGGCGCGAGTGTTTGAGGAAGGGCAAGAATCTGAGTAAATGGGAGAAGCGCAGCTGTAAGCGGCTGTGCGGAGATTGCGGTTTGGCTGTGGAGGAGCGCAGGGCCGAAACCGTGTCCAGCTGTAACTGCAAGTTCCACTGGTGTTGTGCTGTGAAGTGCGAGCAGTGCCGCAAAATTGTCACAAAGTACTACTGTGTGAAGAGAAGCAAACGGGTCAAAAACGACAATGCCAGCCGGAGGAAAAGCTATCGCTTGAAGAAGAAGCACTAAAGATGTCCTGAATTGCTCGCTATGGTGGTTTAGTTTAACTTATACACTCTAAAGAATTCTGGGTTGTTGTAACACAATGTTTGGGGCAAATATGGACAAAACCAATAGTAGGGTTAAAGGGTTTAATTTCAATTTAATTGACCAATTTATTTGTCCATATTTGATCCAACATTGGGTTATGACAACCCAGAATTCTTTAGAGTGTAGAATTGAAGTTTTCTCATCATTTACTTACTTTCCTTTTCTTCCAAAGTTTTGAGAAACACAATATATTTTTAATCAAATTAAAATGAAAGATTCTAGTCCTTCTTTGAAAGAGTTTTCACACAAAACTCTGATGCTTCAAAACATTTGTAAAAATTAATCCATGTAAAATGAGTGGTTTAATATAAGTGTTTTTTTTAATGATGAACAGACTTTAGACTTTTATTTAGATATGTACACTGGTCAGAGAAAAATCTGTGCATTTACAGGCATGTTCTTACCTTTATTGTACTTAATCAGCCAACAAAATGTATGCTAATGTTATTTTTTTCTTTTATTAGTATATGGTCATAAAATGGATAAAGAATAAACCGATCAACACATAGTAGATTTTTGCCTATTAATCTAATTTAAGCCTATCATGTAAAAAGACCTACAAAAAACCTACAATAAGTCATCTAACTCACCTTGGATTAAATGGACAGTTCACCCCAAAAATGCAAAATTTACTCACTAGTTTCTTTCTCCTGTTGAACACAAAAGAATATATTTTGAAGAATGTAGAAAAACAGTAGCCATTGACTGCCATACTAGGAATAACAAATACTATGGAAGTCAATGGTTGCCGTTTCTAACATTCTTCAGAATATCTTCTTTTGTGTTTAACAAAGGAAAGAAACTCAAACAAGTCTGAAATAGGTGGAGGGTGAGTAAATGTTTGGGATAAATGGCCCTTTAAACCCCACACATTTTGAAGCATCAGAGTTTTAGTTGAACAGACTTTAGACTTTTGAAGATTTCTTTTTAAACAACATGAAGGCGAGTAAATGATGACAGAATTTTCTTATTCTGGTGAACTAACCCTTTAAGCGGATGTTTTAGTCTCAGACACCAAGCTTGAGAATGAAGCGATCTCAAAGGCCCATCTGAATACTTTAAAGGACACCCTAGATGTCCAGAGCCCATACTCTAAACACATATTTGATCT
This sequence comes from Danio choprae, assembly GCA_903798125.1. Taxonomy (NCBI): domain Eukaryota; kingdom Metazoa; phylum Chordata; class Actinopteri; order Cypriniformes; family Danionidae; genus Danio; species Danio choprae. The sequence continues at coordinate 11,085,639 of CAIGQW010000302.1, read as the reverse complement.
GTATTGTTTTACTCAAGCATTTCAACATTACTCCCGTATGAACTGTAAGATAGCACTGAACACCTCATCTAACCAATATATAGCACAATAGACTATAAATAACCTTTGCATTCACCAGCAGGGACGTACTTTGATGGATAATTTATTGGAAGAATCATTGGGCCACTTCTTCAGCTGCCAGAAGAATCATTTCTTGCCTGTTTTCTCGTCTGTTTCTAGCGTTTTGGTAATAGTTTTACGGTAACACTTTACAATGAGTGTTCATTTGTTAACATTAGTTAACTACATTAGTTAATATGAAGTGACAATGAAAAATACTCTAAATGCTTAATGTTAATTTCAATTTACTAACATTTTACTAACACAAAAGTTACAATTAATTAATGGACCTGAGCTAATATAAAATATAAACGTTAGTGAAGATTAGTGTAACAAATGTATTCCTCATTGTTAGCTAATGTTAGTTAATGCATTAACTAACGTTAACTAATGAACCCATTGTAAAGTGTTTTACCCTGATACTGTATATGAACTGTAAATAAGAGGAAGCACTTTGTATATTGTTAATTTATTGCACAGATACTATAGTGCTGTTTTTTTTATGATAGTTTCTTTCTGTTTTTTTTTGTTTACTTTCATAATTAAAGATATGTGATGGGTAACTTCTTTGAATGTTTTTTTTGTCATTTAGGTCAGCTGAATGCATCCGAGTCAAGAAATAAACATGGTTCACAACAAGTGTAAAAAAAAAAGGAAAGACCATGTAATAAATCCCAGTCCCAAACAATAACTTTAAAAAAATAAAGTAGTCAGAAAGAAACAAAAATGTTTTTCATAATGATGCACTCCTAAAATAAGAAAAGTTCCAAAATGTTCTTAAAAGAGTTCTTCAAATAACATTTCCACACTATATACATTTAAAAAAATGTTTTACAAATGTTCAACCATAAAGATCCTTTTGTGTAATGGAAATCTTCCATGCTAAAGATTCTTCATTGAACATCATTGTCAAGTGTGTTCTTCAAAGAACCCTTTATTTTTCCTAAATATTTTAAAGTTTTTCCACCATAGATTTTGTGAACCTTTTGTGGAATGCAAAGCTTTCATGAAAGATCCTTCAAACATCAGTTCCAGCAAAGTATGTGTCAAAGAAGAAACTTTTTGGTTCCCCAAAGAAACGTTCTTTTTCAGAGCATTTTCATAATCTTAAGAACTTTTTTTTCACCAGAAGAACCTTTTGTGGAATGAGAAGATTCCACGGATGTTAAAGATTCTTCGTGGAACCATTGATGTCAATAAAGAACCTTTATTCTAAAGAGTGTAAAATCGAATTATTTGCTGTAGACTCTTGATCAGACCTAATGATTTCTTTGTCTCCGGCACATATAACCCTTTTGTCTCTGTATTCTCCAGCTTGATGTGGCATAACCCTGGGGCAGAGAGACAATGAGCGAGAGCATTTAATTATAGTCTTCCTTCCTTCACGCCTCTCTCCATTTCTTCTTCTCAGATGCCTCCTTTTCTGTCTTAGTAATCCTCAAAGCGCTCCCAATGCCTTTGCGCTTGGATGTTTCTTTACTGTTTAAGACTAGTTTAATTAACTTTGTTGAGACACAGGGAAAACATGAACCAAGTCGCCCCACAAATCATCGAGCATCTAATTTTGTATGCTAATCTCCTTTTTCATGCCGCCATCTCGGGAGAAAAAAAATGTTGGGAAAACTTGATGTAGCCTGTGTTGGGCTTCCTGTGGATGTTTTATTCCAGGCCCACCTATTTGGCTCTTTTCAGTTCTCTAGGGCCTTCCTTTGCTCGATTTAACAATGAATGGCGAGCTAATCAGCTCCCTCGGAAATGCACTGCTGCTGAAGACGCTAATCCCCCTCTCCTCCTCCTTCAATGGGCTGTCGCCTTCAAAAGGACTTTGGGAAAAGGCTTTGCATGGATTCACACTGTTTGCTGAATAGAAGTTAGTTCAAGTATTGTACCCAAACAAGTAGGGTTTATAAACAAATACTTGCCAGCTACCGTCCCATCTGTGAAAAGTGCCAGCCCCGCCGAAAAACACAGTGACAAAACTGCGGCCCTTTAAAAGTGGACTAAGAAAACTAATTAAAACTCTATTTACTGCCGATAGCTTGTTCGGATGCGCTCCTCTTCGCTGCGGCTGCAATCAAGCACCTCGTTGACATCTTATTTACCAAATCAAGATCAAAATAAAAACTCCCCTTGACACCTTGCTAATTATTAGGAGGGGAACTACCACAGTTTACAGCATGTACTTTCTGAAGTTGGCCAATAAAGGTAGCCTACTGTCATTTTATCATCACCTTTAGGAATGAAAGCGAAGCAAAACATCTACAGACATGCCTCTTTTTAAAGCATACTTTCATGATGTTGATAAATCTATGCCATAAACAAGTTTGATCAAATAATGTTAAAGTAATCCAAAAGCAGTCAAAATGCATTACCTAGAAAAGTAATCTAATAGATTACATTACTGTCAGCAATTTTCATCATGTCATTTGAAAACTGCATAAGACTACAATTTGTCCTTGAAAACTTAGTTTGGGTTATTATTGGTTATTAGACATACTTTGTGGCGACCCCAGATTAATAAAGGGGCTAAGCCGAAATGAAAATGAATGAATGAATAGACATACTTTCTCAAGTTAGCCAATAAAGGTAGATTGCTGTCAAAGAGAAAATGAATTGATTATTTGTTTCACTTTATCATCACTTTAAAGAAAGCAAATCAGGCAAAAAAAAGCTATTATTTAATTAAAAAACAATTATAGATATGTCCCTTTTTAAAGCACACTTTCATGATAAATCTATGTTATAAACAATTCAGAATTGATCTATATATTACATCAATGTCAGCAATTTTCATCAAGTAATATAAAATAAGACTACAATTTGTAAGTCTGTCATTTAAAACTTAGTTTGGGTTATTGTGACATTTACAATCTAATTTTTATTTATTTAATATCATATCTAGGAGTTCATAATATGCATACAATTTGATGGGTAAATGAAATAACTATGGTAAATACCTTATGAAAGCTAATAATCAATTAAATGATAAATGTATTTGATTTGTTTATATGTCAGTGTGACCATTAATGGAAATCTGTGATTAAATGATTGCCATATTTATTTTAAATCTCAAACTTGAAGTATTTATTTATTTATTTATTTAATTTTAAAGGTGTCTGAAAGATGGAACAAATGTGGGTATCACTTAATCACATGAGCAAATAATAATAACAGAAACTGCATTACATGCAGTCAGTTACTAGCAATAAATAAATGCATAAATCCTGATTATCTTTTGCACGGGTAATCTAGGATGTATGATGTTCTTTCTTCAGCCAATTAGGACAAAGGTGAGCATTTGTCATTTTAAAAAAAGAGAACATAGACCCTTATTTGTTGGCTGGGGTCATGTGAATTACTTAAAGCTGTCTAAATATGGATTCTGATTAGATTGAATATGAATGTTTGCATTAGATGCTGAAAAATCCTGAAATGTTTTCCTACAAAATTAGTATTACTATTATTTCTTTTTTCAGATTAAAAATGAAGAAAAAGGTTGAAATACATTCACATCTTGGATGGCCTGGGGTGAAAAAACTATCTGAACATATTGGGGTAAACTATCCCTTTAAATCAGCCTCAAAGGCATAGTTGAAAAAATAATAATAATCAAGCAACAGTTGACTCAACCTAAAACCTCACTGCTAAACTTCCGATTGTTTGGTGCATTCACATGAAAGCAGGGTCACGACTGGAAGGTTATCCTTGCCATGGATGATTTGCAGTGGGGCATGAGTTTAAGGTGGCTGAGAGTGAGGCGACACAGTGGAAAAGAACAAGATTAGACTTTGTCATGTTTGGCATGTCCCATGTCAGCTTGATGTTTGAAGGGGATTCACTGCAGAGAGGTGCTCAAAACACTTCTTACAGAGTATTACAGAGACAGTTCACTGAAGAACATAAATAAGTTCTATTATCATTTAGAATCTTTCTTCTGTTAAGTATAAAAAATGTCAGAATTTGAAGAGTGTTGGAAACCTGCTTATAAAAATTATTTTTTTCCTTCTATGGAAGTCACTGGTTTCCGATTGTCTATGTTCTCCAAAATATCTTCCTTTGAGGTCAAAATAAAAAAGGAGCTCATAAAGATTTGAAAACACTTGAGGTAGAGTAAATTGTGAGCAAATTTTCTTGTCACAAACCTGTTTGATTTTCTTTTTTCTATTGAACACAAAATAAGTTATTCTGAAGAAAGATTTGAAATCGGAAACCACTGACTTCAATAGTATCCTATTAGTTTTTCTACTATGTAAGTCACTGGTTACCGGTTTTCACCTTTCTTCGAAATATCTTCTTTTAGGTTCAGAAAAAGAAACTCCAACTGAGGGCAAGTAAATAGTGAGTGAATTAATAATAAAGGGTGATTACAAATATATAGCCTTTCTTATCATATTGGAATACTAAAAAAAAATTGTGAGTTACTTGCAGTTGAAGTCAAAATTATTAGCCATCCTGTGAATTTAAAAAAAAAACAATTTTAATGTCAATTTTATTATCCTTAAGAATACATTTTTTGTCGACAGAACAAACCACTGTTGCCAATAACTTGCCAAATTGACCTAACCTGCCTAGTGAACATAATACACTGAAAAATATGCTGGATTCCATACAATTCCTTCATGTTGTCCCAACACAAATGGATTAAGTTAGCTTCATTGTTTTGACAAATTTAAGTGGATTGAAAATAAAACAATTACATTGTCTTATACAAAGTCTTAAGAATTGTGTTGTTTCAACTCATTTTAAATACGTAGTTTGAACAAACAGCAAAAGTCATATTTTGAGTGTAATCTAGTTAAGTCTTTAAATTGCACTTTAAGCAGAATAATAGTATCTTACAAAATAACTTGTAAAATATTATGCACTGGCATCATGGCAAAGACAGAATAAATTAGTTATTAAAACTATTATCTTTATAAATTTGCTGAAAACATCTTCTCGACGTTAAACAACACTTGGGAAGAATGATAATGATTTTTATAAGAATGATAATTTCACAGGAGGGCTAATCATTTTGACTTTTTTTCCTTTTTAGTTGTGGAGATGTTTAACAGTGTAACTGAAGGACATATATTTTCCCAGCTCACTTAAATGATGAAACAATCCATAGAGACTGGGTAAAATTACATTTAATGGCTCTGAGAAGCCTTGACTAATAGGATTTGTGACTTCTGGGGGAAGAACACCAAGAGGTGGCTAAGGTCAGCATGGGTGCGAGTGTAGCGGTGGGTGGGAAAGGACTTTTTGGAAAATAGTCATCATGACACTCTCAGCTAAAATATTTAAAGCATTTCATTTATTTCTTAATTCATGCGTGAACTAACATGCATTGACAGGTGCACTGTGGGAAGTGCTTGAGTCTGGCACAACAGTTCCATCTGCTGGTAAACTGATTATTGACACTGACAGGCTCACTAGTCATTTAAAGGGATAGTTCACCCCAAAATTAAAATTCTTTCATCGTTTACTGGAAACCTGTTACCATTGACTTCCATAGTGTTTGTTTTCCTACTATGTAAGTCAATGGTTACAGATTCTAACATTCTTTAAAACATATTATTTAGTGTGCACCAGAACAAAGAAACAAACTTGTGTTAAGTTTGGAACCTTTTGAGGTTGAGTAAATAGTGGGCAAGTTTTAATTTTTAGGTGAAGAACTACCTTTTTAACATAATATTAAGGGCTATAGTTCACCCACCTATAATATTTATATATAT
>CAIGQW010000302.1:10987898-11013559 GCA_903798125.1 Danio choprae | reverse complement strand
GTGTGTGTGTGTGTGTGTGTGTGTGTGTGTGTGTGTGTGTTTGTGTGTGTGTATGTTTTTAAAGGACAGAGAGCAGAACATATTTACACATTCATCTAAATGTCTCTCAGCAATGATGGTGGTGTCTGGATGTTTATTATCACTCCAAAGGTATTTCCAGTGTCTTTTTATTTCTAATCAAAGAACAAAAAATGTTGTTCAGTCTCTGTAAGTTACAGAACGTGTGCTTGTTGCTAGCTGCAGTTCACATAATGACCACTAGTATCACTAATCATAATGGTTTCTGAATTCTACATGAAGTTCATTTAATTTATACATCAGCAATGATAGTTTATAGACAATGTCTTTGACTTTAAGGTGTTACAGGACTATGTTTCTAGAGCTATAGAGGGTGACCGTGTAGCTATAAAGTTATTACAAACATGCTGTAGATAAACATCAGATACATTTCAGGTATTGACAGACTGAAGTAGCAAGAAAAAAAGAGAGAAACGAATATTTCCTGTTTCCCAGATATCAACATCCGGCCAAATAAAAATAAATAACCACCTTTCAAACAAAGGTATGCTCAAGAGTGCGCACCTCATTTCAAGCACAATTAACTTGAAATGGAGTGCTGTAGGATCAATAGTCCCCAGTTGATCCAAGGGGGCTGTCACTCTGTGGAAATGGCACACATATGGTAATACCCCCGCTTAACAACAACTTAGAGGATTTACTGTTGCCGTTTTCAGACCAACATGAATAACAAACAGTCGTCCACCCCCTGGGAGCCATTTTGTTTTATCCCAGCTTCAATTAATCTTTCTGGGGGAGGATACCATTTAAGATAAATAACAGGGGGAGCTAAGGAGGATGTATTGAGGAGCTGAACAGTAAAGTATGCTAATTATGAAAATGAAAACCTTTTTTATGTAAATGAAATGCTTTTTCTTTTAAGCTGTACTGTGCATCCAAGAGAGAGAGAGAGAGATGTTTTTTTTCATTGTTATGCAGCAAATAAATATTTGTTGCCTGAAGCCCTCCTCAGCATAGGGAGTATTTATACCCTGGTCAGCTTATGATAATGTATGTATATAATATTTTACTTGTGTACTCTCTGGTCAAGATCCTTAATAGTTTAGCAAGTTAATAGTGGATGGTTTTCAAACTACATTATTAATGCATTCAGTTTGTATTTTTTATTTTTAGGAAATATCTTTTTAGTAACATATTTTCTGTTACAAACACTAGTGAGGTGCCTATCTAGACAGCATTTTAAAATATCAGGTGCTTGACATAAACCCTGACCGTAATGAAATTGTCCTTTAAATTACTTTAAGTCAAAAAGCTTCACATTTATAGAGAAGACATACCCAGAAAGCATTGCAAGAAGCTTGCGGGAAAAACAGTTAATCCAAATTGAGCTGAGAGAATTATTTCAGTCAATATTTCAGTCAATCAATTTCTTTTTTTTCTGTTGAACACAGAATAAGATAATTTGAATTCCATAGTATAGCAAAGTAAATTAAAAAACAACTAAAATATAACAAAAAACATCAAATGTTTGGCTTCCAACATTTGCAGAAAATAGTGTTCAACAGAAGAAAGAAACTAATGCATGAATGACACTCGATTTAAAGAGCTAAAAATCTTTATCAAATATGCTTGGTGGCATTATGGTTTGGTTTAGGGTAGGGTATAATGATGTTATTTTACAAAGCTGCACATTTATACAACACTTCATTTAATCGTTTGTGATTTTTTTAAAGTAGTTGACTGCTTTGCTTGTGTTGGAGATAGTATAATGTTCATATGGCCTCATTTTGGCATAAAAGTTTAAATAAAAAAATCTCCAAGTAATCACACTTTTGTCTGCGATCAAAAGGAAGGAAGTTGTTCAGTAATGGACTGATCAAGGATGTTGACTGAAAGGTAATGGATTTTTTTTTACTGTTATTTTAAGTCCATGCACAGTACTTTACTGTGCTTGGTTGACAGTGTTTGCAGTCACCACCCTTTTTGATACAGGAAAATCAATAAAAAATAAATAGACAGTGGACTTTTTTTGCGAGCAAAATTGTGCCAAAAACCCTTTAATGAACACACCTTTTGGTCTCTTAACTGGTGAATGTACAACTCTAATGGAGTCAGTGTTCATTTTGTCAACAAAAATAAACACAAAGTTTATTGTCTTTGACTTCTGATCAGCTCATCTAATGAATGTACAGCACAATGCAGTAATCTGGTGGATTATAACAAAAGCAATGTTGCTAATTTTATTTAGATTTTTGACTAAATTTTAGTCTCGTCTTTGTAAAGATATTGCATGCTGATGTAGTTACTGTTAGTGTATAATGACATCCATGTCTTCCTGTCTTCATCTCGTTTTAACCTGGGAAAAATTGAACATCCCCCCCCCCTCTCATTTTCATTGACAAAAAGAACACTGATTGGAATAAGTGGTAAATTCAGTCTTCTGTAATGCTATTTTAAATCCCTATGTAGGAACGAGATAGCAAGGCAGCTTAGTAAGTCTTATAAGAGAGCCATTGCATAACACAAACTGATTCTTCATGATCCTGAAACCAGCCTGACTCCAGTACTGAGCTGTGCTGATGAGTGCAAAAGCAGACAGGCATATAAAGAGGGAATGTCACCCTGGATGATGAGAGAGCTGAGGTCAATTCCAAATTGATTTCCTTCAAGCGCCGAATTGATGCATTCCATTTGATCATGAAACTTTGCCATTGCAATTGAATATCTGCTTCAGGAGCTTGTATTAGAATTGACTATGGTGTGTCGAAGCGCTCTCAAACCAGGTGTGCAATTGAGCCACGTAGCGTGTATGATCGGCTATCAGCCAATGTGCCTAACTACATTGTCGCTTGGTTTTAAAGTCGTTATGGGATATCGAGGTACTTTGAGTTAAATCTAGCTCTGAAGCAGCTAAAATGCAGTTTTTTTTTCTGTTTACCCAAGGCTGATCTCTTGCCTTTTTGCACTGATACCGTCTGCGCTGTGCGAAGGGATGGAGACACTCTACACAGAGGCAATTCCCTGTTCTCCTTCCCCGGGAATATGTTAAACCAAATCTAAATTGCTACTATGATTTCCTCAGTAGCCCCTGATGGAAAGCGAGTGATGTTGGTAAAGAAATGAATAAATGAGGAGCGGTTCAGCTCTGGGGCCAGTTCTCCGAGCCCCTTTGCCTTTCTCATGTAAATCAGAAGACCGGGAGTGGGTTAGGAGGACAATTCCCAAGCCGCCACTTGGGTGAAATGCAACTTTCCTGTGCTTTGAGAAGCCACAATGAGGAATTTATTTGGAGGATTCAGTTTTAATTTAAAAAGAGTCAGCGACTCGAGGGAACTCCAGACAAGTAGGGCAGCCACTACTGGCTTCTTCCCATAGTGCACCACCTCCGGTACATCTATTGTGTACGTGTGTGCGTATAAACCGATACATTTGAACTTTTTCAAGGGAGGGAATTCTTCAGGGTGAAGAAGTGCATCGGTTTTGGTTATTATGTTTTTAAAAAATCATCTCCAGCTCCCTATGAGGCAACAAAAACGGGAAAAAAATTGCTCCACTAGAGGCAGTACCTTGAAATTGACAGCTGTTATTTCGCTCCAATGTGCGGCACCATCTGCTGCTGATGCCAGACAACAAAAAGGGTTAATATTCTATGATGTTTTCTGTTGGCACCGCCGCCACAACCAGTCAAAGTGTTTTGTTCTGTGCCAACAGATTGTATCATCCAATAAAGTATAATCTACCATTACCTGCGTGCTACAGACAAGGATGCGGTTCACTTAAAGGGTATGGAATGCTTGGGAAAGTGCCAGAAATACATCCGTAGGTGGCGATTTAGATGTCATTGCGTTTTTGCATTGCAAATGCACCTTTGGAGTCTTTAATGTATATGAGTTTCACCAAAAGTTATCACCCTGTCATTGTTTAATGGCCGCAGATGCACATATATTAAAACAATGGGACACTAGTTCTCTTTCTGATCGCTTCCAGAAAGGATGGAGCCTGCTGACATTAATAGGCTTCCTGTGGCTAAATAAGCAGTGGTGAAATAACACTAAATGTCCCCAGATTGTTTGACAGACAGGGCCGGAGACTCAGAACAGCGGGTAGTTATTATACAGTGTTCTAAAGAGGGACATATTGCAGACCTCGGGTCCCACGTCAAATCCATTACAATGCAGGAGATCACTTATAGAGGACCGAGGCCAGAGTCAAAGCCGTTGGTGCAATCTCTTGTACCGTTTGACTCAAAAATTTTGAACTCCAACAAACACAGAGTTGAGCTGAACTTTTCTCTGAGCAGAAAAGCCCGCATATGGACACTCATTTTCCCAAAGCTTTAATGTTGACAAAAAGCTAACAAATATGTCCATAAATATGTGCTTTAGCTGGAAGACAGGCTTTTTTTAACGAGTCTCTCATTTAGCATTCTGGGGGACCGTTCGCAAAATGGTCCAACATAGAAGCGAGCAGCAGGGGGTAAATTGGAGCTCAGAGATGAATTATCATATAATCAAAATTCCAGACTGCGCCAAAAACAAAATACACAACATAGAGCGAATCACATCGCTGTTTCATTGCTCTGTTCTTCACTTTTAGATTGCAAGTTTATTTTCTTCTCCTGTTTGTTGTATTTATTTACATATATAATCTGAGAAGTGATTTGGGCTGAGAATTGCTGTTTTTCAGTACTCATGCTGAAGTTATTGTTCTTCTAGCACTGTTACAATTTTATAATGAATGCAATTTTAAAAAAATCTAATCAACAGCCTATTTTATGATTTCAACATCTCACTTTCATGTTGTCAGCATGCTAATAGAGTTAATAAAGTGAAAAATGAGATTGGTATCAAACTTATCAGTAAAATAGGTTATTATTTATACAGTTCTGTTCAATTTCTAAAAACAAATAAAAGTCTAAGATTATTTGTAATGACTTTGTAAAAACAACATTTTTGTTATAATTAAGCATTTATAATTGCATTACAGTGGTTCAAAGTATGTGTTTGTTGTCATTTAAACATAGGTCAGTATTTAGATTATGACTTAATTTGACTAAAATTTTATCCTAGAAGTGTGAAAAAAGTTAAAGTTATCACTAAATTATATAAAGATGAAATTCTTCTGGAATAATACCTATACTCTCTGACATATATTTCATGCCAAATAAAGATTGATGTAGGTTGTAAAAATTAATAAAAATATACATATACATTTAATCTCAAGTAACTGATATGTATTTCCTAGTCAGAGAGCATACTATGGATGCACAATTTACTGGGAAAAATGTACATTTTGCATATTTCTATAAATCCTGTTTTATTTTTAAGCTAATACTTATTCTGATTTAATTTCCTAAAACATAAAAACTAACATTTTACAGCTTTATTTGTGTAATCAAAAATTTGCAACTGATTTCTGTTTCTGAGTAACATCCAATACTGCATGACTGTGTTTACATCAAAAAAGCCAGAATGTGACTTGGTTTTTTTTTTTTTGCTAAAACGGCAAATAGACGTGTCCAGTGATGCTAGAAGAAGCGCTACACGATAACCAAACATGCTGTCCGTGTTTCTGCACAGTTTTCTACTCTGCATTATGTGTGTAATTCGGCATTTGAAGTGTAAAATGTGGATTAGGTGCTTCTCTTCATGGCTGCAGGCTTCCGTTCTGGTGATAAAGAAAACAGCAGGGCTCTGGCCGCACGGTGAGATGAGACTCGTGCGATGGTCAATAATCTATTACCACACATCGGCCTCCACAGAGTGACAAATGCCCATCACTGAAATAGGACTGCAAAGGTCAATGTTGGTCTGGTGACCTCAGTCCAACTACACAGACTGAAGTGGTTTTACACTCGCAGCCACAGTCTCCAGGGGCAAAGACAGACATGCATGTAAACAAAAGAGTTTGGTAGAGAAATCAGAACAGATCCAATCACGCTTAGTGTGTATGCAGTGTAGTTAATACACTCATTTGGCAATTTATTATTAATGGTTTCTGCTCCTTCTATATATTTTACCAGGGCTGTCAATTCAATCGAAGTCATATGTCAATTCATTAATCAAAGAAGTTGTTATTAATCACTCTTAGCTTACAGATCAAGCTACCACTAAGAAGATATCTTATATATGTATATTATATATAATACTGGATTCTAAAATATTCTAAAAACCGAAACAGAAAATTCTTTATAATAATTATTTATTAAAGACTTATATAAAATTTAAATCAAATTAAAAGATACTAATAAAAAAAGAAACCAAGGCAATAAATTAACCACATTTTATTGACAGTGAACAAGTCAAGTGGTCATTTTACCAGCATTGCCATGACATCACAGTAGCTCTATTACAATGCAATATGTGCAGTAAATGGCTAGATAAGTATGAGGGCAGAGGAGCAGAATATACAAAAAGAATATTGAAGAATATTGAGCTATTTAAAAATTTTGACCACACCGCACATATGAGTTATTCAACGGTGCCCTACAACAAACCATCATAGTACAGAACAAGCTATTGAAATCAATGGGTTTCAGAGCATAGTGCTTTCCGTGTGCATTGTGAAAGCTGCTTCAGTCCATGCAGTGGCTGCAACTGGAGGGACAGTGAAACTATATTGTATGTTTTTGGCTATTTTTCTCTTGGGAAAAATCCCATTTTCGACAGCCAGAAATTCAGCACATGCCTATATTATAACTTACACTTATTTCATGTCAGGTAGAGAAAAAATGCTCTTTTTCACTTACGCTATCAGCATTTGTAGTGGATAAAAAAAAAAGTTAATCAACGTTGTCCTAAGACAAGAACAGGCATTGTTTAATACACATTTTGGCTTTAGGACCTTGAAAGTTTTTCTTCCAATTAAAATTATGACTTGGTGTAGATTAACTTCAATTAGAAAATTTTATTTATGAACGTGTTTATTATTAATGTTCTTTCAAATAATGTTTTACAGGTTTCATGAATTTACATTTTACAGCAAGTCTTAAAGATTTGGAACAAGAGTTAATTAAAATTAAAATCATGAAACTTTGAGTTGTGTTATACAATAGTTATACAGTGCACTGTCCCTTTAAGGAGTGTTTTCTGCAGTGATGAGTAGACTTACTGAAGGGAAATCTTTAAAGCTCAGTAACAGGTAGAGCATCATTCCAGCACTCTTATACCAGTCAATGTATGCCACTAATTCTAATTCACAGCCACCCAAGCGTCACCCACTGCCTCATCTTCTCTCTAAAACACATCCTCAGCTTGTGTCCCCTCCAGTGCTGCTCAATAAACACCACTCATCTCTTCTAAATATTCACCACCTAGCACTATTGCTTGTCCAACAAATCATGGTTGACAATAGTTAGCATCCATTGTAGTTTAGAAGTTTAACCTCAGCAAGCAGGTGTTGATGAAGGACGGAATGAACTAACAGTGTAAGAGAAACCTGCAATATCTGACCATGACTATAAACTGGCAAAATATGTGTAGACAGATTTTTGAATAGAAATGTGTAATTGATACTAGTTACAACAGTTCACCAAGCTTCATCAAACAGAAATGGTTGAAAACGGCAGGTTTTTGAAGGTCAGCCAGTGCTTCTGTGTTGAGCAGGATTTGCTTGCTGCTTAACTATCATATGCATTGTTGAAGAAACTAACTAGCTAGTTATGATTGTTTTCTGTAATTTCCTATACAGCCATCATTTAAACCATGTTGGTTAAAAATTGCATTCGTACTCAACATTTGAGTTTGTCCATATTTAACCCAATTTGGATTGAATAAATGTCCATTTTTTTAGAGAGTAGTGATGTCACGCAGGTGAAAGAGTGAATGTTTGTTTGAAGTATGGATTTGGTAAACATTGAACTGCTGAACTGTGTTGGTAACAAAACTTGGAACCATGGTTGGCTAACATTTTAGGAAACACATTCCTGAATGTGAAACAGATAAATGTTTAATACAGTGTTTCAGTCGTATTCATGGATCATGTGAACATGGATTGTTTTATAGTCGATGTAAAGTACAAATTTTGTAATGTTTGCTTTTCTAGCGCACATTGTTATGCTTTAGGTGAACATTTAATCCGTGGCAATTTTGCAGGTCTGAGATCACCAAACTTGAACTTTCTAACACAGCGACATGCAGAACTTGACTTGCGTTTCCAGTCTGCTGCATTCGCATGCGTATGAATGGAAGTCTATGGTGTGAAAAGAGCAATGTGACTGCGACATAACTGTTAGTTTGCTATGAGAGAATACTGTGCAAAAAGAAAGTCCTGCCTCTACTCAATATTGTCTGCTCTCAAAACTTTTAAGGAAAACTTAAATTAAACAAAGTTTAATTTAATTTATACTTACCAAGCCTGCATTTATTTAATAAAAAGTAAAAACCGCACGATTGTGAAATATTATCTTTAATAATACATTTTTTTGGTTTAACTTTTTGTTAATAAGTCCTTCAAATCTTTGCCTCATATTTATCTGAAAATCAGCACATTGTTCTTCTTTGTACACATGCTGTGTTCAAAGGGACATGGCGTGTTTGTAGGGGTCCCTCAGAAACATGAGCGTATGTAGTCAAATTAATTTACATGAATATTAATCAGCTTGTTTTCTTGTCCCACACATGAATGACTGACAGACAGAGGTCTCGCATTCCGGGGCCACGTTGATACAGAGGAATTAATCTAATGTTTCATGCTTTTTTTCCCCCCTCTTCCTAAAGAAAGCACCTTGAGCCTGGACTTGTACTTTGATGTGTTGGGTCTCTGCATATTGGCATTGTGGCTTCCATGTAATAATGATAAGAATGGACGTGAGGCATTTAAGTAGCAAATCAATAGCAAATTAAATTTTTCGGCTCTGAGGCACACTTTCACAATCACGTGTAATTAGCCCTGACAGTCCATCCCGGGCTGAATTAGATCGCTGCCTCTTGTCACGTAACCCGTTTTTTAAGTCTACTTTGGATGGGGGCACGTCAAGGCTTTATGGTGCATTTCAATGCCTCGCAACAAAAACAGTGGCGTGGCTGTGTTGTTTATCATCGCTGCAAGGGTAGAACATCTGTCCCAGTGTAAGGCATTAACCATGAGAACACTGACATCAACTATCAGCATACTGTGTGGACTCTTAATTAAAGGAAAATGGAAATTTAATCCCACTAAGCCAGCTTGTTTGCCATAGAGATATTTAGATTCAGCTTACATTTGGTGAAATGCATCCGTCAGAAGTCACCGCATATCAAAACACAAGCTTTTCTGCACATCTTTGGGATTTAATGAACTGAGGTGTTAGATTGTTTTTGCCGTTATACAATGGTGGACAGTAAGTATTTTTATTGCACTTGTGTACTTAAGCACATTTTAAGAATCTGTAATTTAGCTGTACTATTTTTAATTTTACTACAACTAATTTTACTATGTTCCAAATCAAAATATTTACTTTCCCCTCTACTTCATAAATGTAGCTGAATTAAATGTTATTTTAAATCGGAGACTAATTCTGTTAAACCGGTGTATGATCTGAATCTGATTAACGAATTGCATCTGTTTGGGAGTCAACAAATGAGTCACTCATTCATATGGTTTGATCAGAACGAGTCTGCAGGTAACGACTCAGTGATTCTAATGATCTGCTCAGAGCAAGTTAATGATTTACTGATTCAAATGATTTGGTCATACCAAGCCTCCAGTTAATGACTCACTGATACAAATAATCCAGTCAGAGCAAGTCTCCAGTTTTTGTTTTTTTCTTAATTTCTTCCCAGAATTTATTAGCGTAGATGCATTCATTCATTCATTTTTTTTATTAATCTGGGGTCACCACAGCGGAATGAACCACCAACTTATCCAGCATATGTTTTACGCAGCGGATGCCCTTCCAGCCGCAACCCATCACTGGAAACACCCATACACTCTCATTCACACACATACACTTCGGACAATTTAGCTTACCCAATTCACCTATACCGGATGTTTTTACACTTGTGGGGGAAACCGGAGCACCTGGAGGAAACCCACGCCAACACGCGGAGAACATGCAAACTGTCAGTTTGTAAAGTAAGTATGCTTTATAAAAATTAGTACTGTCTGAATGGGATAGGCTGGATTTAAAAACATTAAGACGTAAATGTAATAATCATAAAAATGTATTCCTTACTGCTGTTGTATAGTGTTAAAATTCTGACACTTTTTTTCTTTTATGTGTTTTGTATTGTATGTTTATATTTGTCAGCACATATTTACAGTACACACAGTTTATTCAGTTATCAACTAGATATACTTTTATTTAATTATGTTTATAAGTGGGCCTCACAGTGGCGCAGTGGGTAGCATTTCAAAAGTCCAAAGACATGCGCTATAGGTGAATTGGGTAAGCTAAATTGTCCCTAGTGTATGTGTGTGAATGGGTGTGTGTGGATGTTTCCCAGTGATGGGTTGCAGCTGGAAGGGCATCCGCTGCTTAAAACATATGCTGGATAAGTTGGCGGTTCATTCCGCTGTGGCGACCCCAGATTAATAAAGGGACTAAGCCGAAATGAAAATGAATGAATGTTTATAAGTGACGCATATTAATGAAATTAACAATTTTCTTACAAAATAGATTTTGATAATAAAATTAACAATTTTCTTCTATCAATATTGTTATATATACACACATAATGATTATAAGTATAACAATTTTCCTCCAAAATAAATAAACATCCATCAGTAAGTACTTTTAGTATTCAAATACATTATAAATCAAGTACTTTAGTACTTTCTACTCAAGTAATATTGAAAAGAAAATGCTTATAGTTAATGTTTTTACTGGAGTCCTCTTTAATAAGATGGTCTTTAGTTTTACTCAGATGCTTGATTTGTGTATTTCGTCCACCTCTGCCGTTTTGTCACATGACCCAGAATGATCACTAGCTCTATATTCTCAAGGAGATCTCATTGGAAGGGCAGGTTTTGAAGACTCCACCTGAAGTAGGTTAATCAGAGAACACATGGCTCTTGCCTGCCGGTATTGGGGAAAAATGGGCTAGAACCTGATTTAGATAAAGCATGATGACCCACAGGCACTCCTATATAATGAATAGTGTGACGACATCGTCCTCCAAAATGCACTGCTTGCTGGAGACCATTCTTCATCTCGGTACTCCATATGAATAAACAGGCCCTCTTTAATCTATCATTTCTTCAGCTGTTTGTAGGGCATATGGGCCAGATTCTACAATCGCTCATTCATTAGGATTTTGTTTAATTATACTCATTTAAATACACTCAAAAAAGGATGCTTGCTGTTTGTTTAAACTACTTATTTGGAATGAGCTGAAACAACACAATTCCTGGACAACTTAACTGTTTTATGTTTAATCCACTTAAATTTGTAAAAACTAATAGGTTAATTTAATTCCTTGATGTTGTCCCAACACCAATTATTGTGTGGAACCCAGGTTTTTTTTGTACAGTGTACAAGGCTATACATTTATGATCGTCAACAAGAAACCTAATTGATCTTATTCAGTTGATCTGATTCATTCGATCCATGCATTGTTTTCACTTGGTCCTCCTCTGAAGGTAAAGTCAATGGATTTTGAATTAACTGCACCTGACTGACATGGCAAACACCCTCAATGGGCTTAAAATCTGCAGACAAACCCCCTTTTAATAGACTTACACCTCATTTGGCCTCTAAAGCCCATTGAAGGGTCCCAAAGGATGTGTGAAGGCAGGTCCCTTTGGAGACCACAGGCCGCCTCTCACTCGTCTGTAAAAGAGGAGAGTCCTGATTAGAGCAAGCCTCCCAGCCAGAGGAGACTCCAGCAGGACAATGCCGCATTTTCCCTTTCAAAACAACAGGCCTGCCCGTCTGACCTCTGTCACCGCCAATGTGTGTCACTGTGAAGATGACACATGCACACACACATTCGGAAACAACAGAGCCGGGGAAGACCTCACTAGTTTCTGTATTATGTAAATGTCTTCTGTGTGTATAGTCTGCAGATTTTACTTTGCATTCGCTGCGTGGTACTGTGTTTGCTTGTGGTTTGGAAGCCCTCAGGCAGGAGGTTTATACAAATGTAATACACTCACTAAGGGTCCAAAAGTAACCTTCTTCTACATCCATCAATTTGAACCACCAGTATGAACCTAAATTCCCCACAAATTGAAGATAAGGAGGCAAAAATACTCCCGCACAGTAAAAAAAAAAACCTATAATGCCTGTCACGATTAAAGTGAAATGGAAGAAATTATACATGTGTCAGTTTGGCTGCTGTTTAAGCACTAAAAATGATTCATTGGATTTACTAAATTATTTTAAGGTAAGTGGTTGCAAACAATTTATATAGGCTGAATTTAAACAAACTAATTCAGTTGAACGATACAAAATTTAATTTGTTTGTTTGAATTCAGCCTATATAAATTGTTTGGAATTTGGGGTTGGCAAAATACCAACATGGGCCTGAAAATTGCCACAACAAATTTATGATAAGGAGGTGAATTAAAATAAGCAGTTAAAATAAACTATTATAGATGCCATGATTAAAGTGAAATGTAAAAAGGGAAGTAAGAGTTTCAGTTTGCTGCAATTATATTGGACAATAACTGGAGTGTGTAACACAAATTTCACTAAAATGAACAGAATGTCCTACAAATCAAATTCAAGTTGCCTCTGCACAATTAAACTAAACTATTATTGCTTTTCTGATTAAATTGAAATGTAAAAATGGTATAAATAGTGTCAGTTTGGCTGCATGTTATTGGAAATGATAGGTTGTTTTGGGCAAAAATACCAACAGGGGTTACAAAATTGGTGCACATATTTAAGATAAGGGGGGTGAATTAAAATAAAATGCCTGTGCACAATTAAACTAAACTATTATTGCTTTTCTGATTAAAGTGAAATGTAAAAAAAGAAACATAATATTTGATTAGAAACAGTATTGGTAACAGTTTAAAATATGATTGATGGATGTATTTGATGACAAAGATTCAATTAATAAAACAGTTATAATACAAATTTCGCTTAATTAAATTTTTTAGGGGGCAAATATTGGCCCTTAATAGAAATGTTAGTTTCTAACCTGTAAATCAATGCTCATAAAGAAGTACTACTGTTTTTTGTGTGTGAAAATTAGTGTTTAATCTTCCCATCTGGCATTTTAAAAGGTTTTCTGTATTTATGATGACTGGTTTTAAAGGCTTCTTCCCTCAAACACAACCTTTTTACACTCCAGACAGATTTTGATAGCTCCCTATATCTGCTTTTTAAGCTGACTTTCTATACATGCGGCAGTCAGAGGGAAATGCTTTGCGAGAGAATCGAGGAAAAGCCTCAGCCTGGGTTCCTCTTAAAAGCTCTTCTGTACAGATGTGCATGGAATTCAATATCCGTGGTGTGTGCAGTATATATCACTGAGCTGGCCAGAGATAGGAGCGCGGCTGAAGAGGCTTTTGGGGGCTGAGAGTCGAGGAGTGACGCTCTGTATTCAGCCTCCAGCTAAATATCTGATAGAACCATGAGCCTTCAGCTCTACCTAACAGAATACTAATGCACACTCTGGGTGGGCTTTAGCCACAGACATCCACCACATATGGTTAGAACCACAGATTTATTTTAATCTGCATTTAAACTAATATGAATAGAAATATGCAAACAGATTCAGATTAGAGATTTTTGTCAAAACTTTGTGAGAGGGCCCCTGTGAGTACATTAATAAAAACCCCAAATGACCTCCAACCTTCTTTCAAAGCAGTTTCTGTCAGCAAACAACAGTAATACAATAGAAAGCAATGCAATACAAGTAAACTTTTAATTTTAGGCTATTAATATCTATAGTTTGCTATAAAGAAATTGAATCAAGCGATCAAATCACATCACATTATTATAACAGTATTATATCAATATATATTATAACAGTATTTATATCAAATAGACAGTGATTCCTAATAAAGTTACTGTATAGTGAAGAGCAGTCAATTATCTCTTATTTTCTATTGATTCTCTCATTTGTTGTTTGACAGTGCCACTTTAAAGGAATAGTTCACCAATTTTTTTTTAATTTGGATGTAAAAATCATTTATTCATTCTTTACTTTCTTTTGTTGAACACAAAGCAAGAAATACTGAGGATTTCTGGGAACAAAAAATTCATAATATTCCGTTCCCATTCGTATACCAGTGCTCAGGGTATCGGCCAATAGCGATATCTGGGTGTGTATTTAAACAGCTACTAACGTTGTATGAATTGATCTAATTATTTTATGGTGTGCCTCAGACTTATCCCTTAATGAAACATGAACAAACACATTCTGTGAAGCAGATTTGTGTTTTATTTATTTTTTTACACATTTGACATACATTTAACATGGTTATTTACTGTTCTAAACTGAAAAAGAACTTCAAATGCAGCCACAAACCTAAAACTGTAAACTGAAAAAAATTATATTAGATTTACAATCTAACTGTATAAAGACATATAAAAAGTACATTAAGTCTTGAAATATATGAATAATAAAATAAATATTTTTTTTTAAGCTTCAAGAGTCTAGAAGCAATTTTCTTTAATAAGGCATTTCAGTTTACAAAAGTATAAAAAGGTGCAACAGCAATCATCAGAATTGAAACAACCCTATTTTTTGTTTGTTTCTACTATGGATGTCAGTTGCTTATTTATTTATTTATTTTTAAACATGCTTCCTAATATTTTTTCTGGTGTTGAACAAAAAGAAAGTTTCATAAAACATTCAGAAAAATTCATAAAACTTTATAGCCACTTGACTGAGTACATGTTGAGGAAATGTTCATTTTCTATTAACTGTCCTTCAAGACTAAATATACAGATCTACAGTCGTGGCCAAAAGTTTTGAGAATTACATAAATATTGGAAATTGGAAAAGTTGCTGCTTAAGTTTTTATAATAGCAATTTGCGTATACTCCAGAATGTTATGAAGAGGGATCAGATGAATTGCATAGTCCTTCTTTGCCATGAAAATGAACTTAATCCTGAAAAAAACTTTCCACTGCATTTCATTGCTGTCATTAAAGGACCTGCTGAGATCATTTCAGTAATCGTCTTGTTAACTCAGGTGAGAATGTTGATGAGCACAAGGCTGGAGATCATTATGTCAGGCTGATTGGGTTAGAATGGCAGACTTGACATGTTAAAAGGAGGGTGATGCTTGAAATCATTGTTCTTCCATTGTTAACCATAGTGACCTGCAAAGAAACGTGTGCAGCCATCATTGTGTTGCATAAAAATGGCTTCACAGGCAAGGATATTGTGGCTACTAAGATTGCACCTAAATCAACAATTTATAGGATCATCAAGAACTTCAAGGAAAGAGGTTTAATTCTTGTTAAGAAGGCGTCAGGGCGTCCAAGAAAGTCCAGCAAGTGCGAGGATCGTCTCCTAAAGAGGATTCAGCTGCGGGATTGGAGAGCTAACTCAGGAATGGCAGCAGATGGCCTGGTGTCAAGAAGGGCAGCAAAGAAGCCACTTCTCTCAAAAAGGCTTGTCTGGAGAAGAAAAGGTGAGCGCTACCATCAGTCCTGTGTCATGCCAACAGTAAAGCATTCTGAGACCATTCATGTGTGGGGTTGCTTCTCATCCAAGGGAGTGGGCTCACTCACAATTTTGCCCAAAAACACAGCCATGAATAAAGAATGGTACCAAAACACCCTCCAACAGCAACTTCTTTCAACAATCCAACAACAGTTTGGTGAAGAACAATGCATTTTCCAGCACGATGGAGCACTGGTGCCATAAGGCAAAAGTGATATCTAAGTGGCTCGGGGACAAAAACATTGAAATTTTGGGTCCATGGCTTAGAAATTCCCCAGAGCTTAATCCCATTGAGAACTTGTGGTCAATCCTCAAGAGGCGGGTGGACGAACAAAAACCCACTAATTCTGACAAACTCCAAGAAGTGATTATGAAAGAATGGGAGAGAATAAGAATAAGATCGAGCATGTTCAACCATCACATAACATTACATGATTGGACTGATTTGGAGGAAAGGCTGCAATATATGACTTTGAAACAAAGAAATGTAATGTAGAAGTTTTCATAATCATTTCATTATCAAAATCCGAAAGGAAAAATGCATGCACAGACCTACACTGTAAAAAGCGATTTGTGTTGGGGCCTTAAGAATTTGGGTAACTTATTTGTTTTTTACAAATACAAGTGGATTCAACATAAAACAATTAAGTTGTCCCCACAAAAACCTCAAGAACCTTTGTTGTTTCAGCTCATTTTAAATAAGTAGTTTAAACAAACAGCAAACAGCATCATTAACTGTAAAAAATGCTGGGATCCCTGCCATTCCTTAATGTTGTCCCAACACAAATCGATTAATTTAACTTAATCTTTAAGTGGATTGAACATATAACATTTGGTGTCTGCAACATTTTTACCATTGCTTGACTATGGTGATGTTTTATATATGAATGCCTCAACCAAATGTCTTCAGCCTTTAATCTTTGTTTATCATAGTGCTCTGAGGTTTGTTACAGACTGTCGTAGACTAACTCACCATTGGGAACTGTATGCTAAAGCTTAAGTGGCCTTCTCTAAATGTAAGAACGTACACCCACTGGATGACTCTGGTCTACAAGGCACTTCTGGGTCTCAGTTTTTTCAAAGAAAAATATAACAATTAAGTTGTCCCAAAAAACCTTAAGCATTGTGTTGTTTTAACTCATTTTAAATAAGTAGTTTGAAAAAGCAGCAAAAGTTATTTTTGGAGTGTAGTCAGCTTGCGTACTGTCCATATTGGGAGGATTGTCTCAACTAATCTACCAATTAAAAAAAAAACACAAACACAACCTTCACACATTTATCAGATTGTGAGCCGATTGCCTCACTAACCCTGCTGATGTGCTGCAATATGGCAAGTTTCCACAAGTCAGGCCTGGGTGAAGTGGTCATTAGAAACAAACATTGTCATTTGGAATGGATCGTTACTCATCTGAGTATTGTTCTCTCGTATTAATATGGAGATGACCTTCTCAGGAGGGGGGCCGGTTTTGCTTAGCCGCAAATTATGATGAATACCGATTGCTATTTATGATATGCCGCAAAAAACGTATGCATCATAGTGTCATATTCAAATTGGTGCCCGTAACCTTGCGATCCCTAAAAAGTCATATGTTATGAATTCGGGGTTGGTGGCATTGTTTACGCTGCATTAATCATGCAAACATGCATTTGGAAAACAAATGGCTTGTGTGTTTTTTGGAATCGATTCAAAAAGGTCTGGCTCTGGAATTGGTTGCTGGATACATGGAGAGAATAAAGAAGACGTGGCTCATGCGCAGATAGATGCTTGAGTTTTTGATTCGATTTGCTTTGAAGAACAGTGCTTCATGCTTTGCGGACACAAACATTTGTAAGATGAGCTGTGTGGAAAACCCATCATCCTTTATCTTATATTTAAGATAAAACCTGGAAGAGCTGCGGCTGTTTAGCTATTTAATCTTCTATTTCGGATGCCTGCTTAAACTAAGTACTCAGAAAAAGTACTTATTTTATTTATTCATTCATTCATTCATTTTCATTTCGGCTTAGTCCCTTTATTAATCTGGGGTCGCCACAGCGGAATGAACCGCCAACTTATCCAGCATATGTTTTACGCAACGGATGCCCTTCCAGCTGCAACCCATCTCTGGGAAACATCCATACACACCCATTCACACTCATACACTACGGACAATTTAGCTTACCCAATTCACCTATACCGCATGTCTTTGGACTTGTGGGGGAAACCGGAGCACCCGGAGGAAACCCACGCCAACACAGGGAGAACATGCAAACTCCACACAGAAATGCCAACTGACCCAGCCAAGGCTCGAACCAGCGACCTTTTTGCTGTGAGGTAAATGTGCTACCCACTGCGCCACTGTGAGACCCTTATTTTATTTAGTCATGAAAAATCGTATTAGGCAAGTTTTTGTTGTTGTTGTGATTACAACAAAATATAAAAAGCACAAATGCATCATAATAATGCAAATCAGATCAGTAGTCATAAAACAAGCATATTTACTCAATATTTTATTCTTGGATATTTGTCTCTTTAATATTAATAAGCATTTTAAAGGCTTATAATAACTGTCTGAAAATATAAAATGGTATTCATTTGTCATATAATCGTCTAAATCAGTTCTCATACAATGAGTTATACTTTTATGTTTTGTTTTATGATTATTTTATTTGAATTTACAACATGAACGTTTTTGCCCCTAAGGCATTAAATACATACCTATTTAATTTATTTGATATTTTTGTGAATATTAGTAAATCTGCTCAGTACTTGTATGGATCAGCACTGCATTTTATTACTATTATTATTACTTTATTTTAAAAAAGAGTTCTGTTACAATATCCAAAATCACTGCAATCACAGTACTCAAATGCTCTGAAAGGGAGTCCTAAAGAACTCTAACAGCGGTATTCGACTTTTTATCGTCCTCTGCCCTCTATCTGCATTTTTTTTAGTGGAACAAAGATTATTACAGCTGACATTATGCATGCTGTCGATTATGGGCCGCTTTGACCTCAGTTACCTAGTTCCCCATATTGGATGCAGGTCAGTAATTGAATACCCACGGCAGACGTGCTGCTTTTTCTTAGCGAGCTCAGCTGCTGAATGAGCTGTACTGTCATTGCCTTCCAAATGAATAGGTTACAGCACGTCTGAATGAAGGTTATTCTTGGCCGGGACAAATAAAAAGGATGTTGGTGATTTCATGAATCATAATGAACATGTGATGTGCACATTTTCGAGAGTTTAACCAAGCACAGCCTTGGGTCCCTTTCTCTCTGTCGCTCTGAAAGGTGACATCCAATGTTCTGATAAGGCACTTAATGTACACGGAGAGCTCTTGCATAGCTCATTTATTCATTGGCTGCTTCAAAAGCATCCTTTGTCTACACACGGGGCTTATTGTCTCCATATTAAGTGGGGCTTCTGTGAAGATTTGAACAGCATCTTGACTCCCCTAAGTTGAAGTGCGGCCGAGGTTAAGTGGTCTCGGTGCTCGCAGTGCCCATCTCCAGTCCTGCGTGACAGCTGGGGACTGGGGCCGTTTCTATGCTCCTTCTGTTGCAGTGCGGTGCCCCAGACTGCTCATTTGAGACACCAGCACCCAGACAACCAAACGCAGATCTGCAGAGCAGCAAACTTCCAGACAGCCTGATTTCCCTGCCTCCCTCCCTGTCTCTTTGCTTAACGCTGTAGGTTAATAGGGTAAAAAAAGAGGAACTAATAGTTAGCAGCATACTTCCACCGTTGATCCAACTCGAGCAGTAAAAATATAGTTTCAAATTTATTTAAATAATATTTCAAATTATTCAAAAAATAGATTTGAGACTAATACATTTTGGCCATTTTTTGAATATATATGTTTTCTATATACTTTTTTTTTCATATGTATATTTAAAATGTATTTGCCTAATTGTTTTCTTTGGAAAAAAAGCAAACAAGCATTCTTGACTGCTATTGTACTGCACAAAAAAAATTACAGTTATATTTGTGAAGCTGTACATAACTTGTACAGTTGTACTTAATTTACAGTAACAGAAATGTAACTTATTTTATAATGTATTTTTGCTCTCTTCTCTTACTTCTAAAAATATATTTATTTCATTCATTTAGTTATATTTATTTGTATTTTTTATATTTATATTTTATATTTATCTGTATTTTTACATTATATATATTATGTTATGTTTTTTTAATGGTATTTATTTAAAAATGCACTAATTTGCATACATATCTAGCACACAAATGTGAATGTTGGATGAAGTCTTGTTTCATTTTGAGAATCAAAGGTTTTTGATCACGCCATAATTAAAATACTTCTGCTCCTTAATCACTTTATCACCCTAAAAATTTAGTCTAAATTTTTAAAGTAATTTTGTATATAATCACGCAAATTATGTATGAGCGAATAGAGCGAAATAAAAATAAAAATCCATATATACTGTGAATTTGGTGGATGTAAGTGTTGCTGAAATGGAAAACTATGAAATTTTAAGAGAACTGCCTTTACACAAATATTGTAATTGAAATCTACTGGCACTAATTGACAAAAGTGTGATAAAAGAAGCACTTTTATATGTATATGTATATTCATATGACTGAAAAAAAGCACTTTTTGAAAAGCCAAAAATCCCAAAATTGCGCTTGCACTGTTTCAGCTTCTAGCATTTGGCTGCAAATGTACTTGCTTTGTTTTCACGCGTTTGCAACTTTTAATTGCACACAAATTAAAGAGATCACGTCAAAATGGAAAGTCATTTTTGGAACAGTAAAAGTAAATTCCATTGACTCGAGACATCCTTCCCCCAGTTTATATTGCGCTCTCTCTTACAGGGCACAGTATTGCAGATGGAAGCTTTCCAATTGATAGTGAGGCCAGTGATCAGGAAAATTATTTCAAATAGTTTTCACCCTCCCCACAGCATTGGCCTTCATTATGGTGCAGGAATAGCAACCGTGTTTATGGATGTTCTGCAGAAATTATTTATGAAGATAGTTGTAAATATATGCATCTTTTCTTAGTGAAATGCTATAAAAATGTAAATATGTTTATTGTTTTATGTATTGTTACACTATTTATCTACACTATTTATACATTATTAAATTATTATCTAACTTGCTCTTTATTCTATAAAATATTTTAATTTAATTTAATTTAACCCTAATATGCATATTTTTTTCTTAGTGAAATTCTAAATAACCATAATGAAAATAACAATGTTTGTTATCATTATCATTTTTGTTATTGTTAACAATGAATACTATTACACTATATAATTTCATAATACTGACATGATCTGGAATTTATAACAGAATGTGGTTTGCATTCAGTTTGCGTTCAGTACAGTTTTTCTTTGATTTGACCTACTGTAAACATCTATCTCCCTCTTCTTACAAGTTGTATTTGATTTAATTTGCATAGTGAAACAAAGTCTTAAGTGTCGATGCTCCCCACATTAGGCATAATGAAAATCCAGTTTGCGCTGCGCTGCGCTCTGTACTGTGATCTACGAATAAACGTGTAGATATTAACTCATTCTGGCAGTTTATTTCTAGAAACACTGTTACTTTGCTAATGGGGGGGACAGGCACATACGGATTAATTTTTGTCACCGCTGTCATTTTTAGCTCCAAATTAGTACATCTACCCTCTCTTTGTTAGAAGCCCTGTGAGAGCCGGCACTCCTTATCTCGCAATCTTCTCAAATCACAGAGCAACACAAGCAGACAAACAAAAACATTTCCTCCAGTGAGAGGCCCGTCTCTTGCAGGGCGAACATTAACAGCTCCGTATGCAGCTGTGCTTGTAATTGTGTTTTTTCTTCCGAGAGTCGTAAAGATGAACTTCAAAGACTTGCTTTAGTGCTTTAAACTAAAGGAGAAGCATTGCCATCCCAGAGCGCTCCTCTTTGTCAATTACAGTCGCTTCTTGACTAGATACTTTTTAAACCGATGGCTTACTTTGATCTGAAGTCTCAAAAGTACATTCCTAACCTGTCCCACAGCAGACGTAAATAGAGCGAGTGGACATCATTCTGGCATTTTATAGGTCCTCAGTTACCCCCAGTAGTCGTTGGCATGCCTAAACTCCGAGCCTGGCTCTTCCTGTCAGCACCTGTTTGTTGCTGGGCCAAAGTGCCTGGGCCGTGGAGCATCTGGAAGTCCCCACAGCGTTAACCTGCCTTTAGCACCTCCTCCGTCATGCTGCCGGCCGGCCTGCGTGAAGGGTAAATTCAGGCCGTGCGCCGGTGAGCCCCACCGGAGCCTCCGACCAGCAGGCTCACATTAGAGGACATTTGTTCCACAATATTGCTGCCTCCTGCTTTCCCTAGGCTGGGCTCGGCGCAGAAGGTAGAGGCAGATATTTGGGTTGTGGCCAAAGCATCTCCATAGCCACCTCGCTAGCACTGCAGGTGCTGAGCTGGGCTCCCCACTGCTAGTGCTCAGGGTCCAGAGCCCACACCGCCTGACGGAACAAATGCCGAATAAACTTATCTCGCTTGCATGACAACACATACCCTCGGGTTAGAGCACTGCGCTAGTTTTGCAAAGCAAGCGGGGTCAGAAGCACATCTTCAGCGCAAGGAGGAGGGGTTCCTACACAGACAGAAGAGAGGATGAAGGATGGCGTCGTCCTTGCTTTCGTATTTGGCTCCAGTATGCATTTTTGATAAATGAGCAGACACAAAGTGTCTCTTTAAAGGGATACTTCACCCCAAATTGTTCACTCCCTCATGTCATTAATATTGTTTATACATATATTGTGGTCAAAATTCTACCACAAAAGAAAATGTTTTTGTCAATAATGGAAGTTTTTAATTAGCTTTTTTGTTTTTATTATTTGCTTTTTCAATTGACTTTTAGTTAGCACAATATTTTGCTGTCCAGTTTTGCACGCACATAATGAATAACTACTGTAGTCATAACATAAACTGGGTAATAACTATGCCTAAACCCCTGAACCTGACCTTAACCCATGTACATTACTCTCATAAATTTGATCTGAAAAAAAGTTATTGGATAGCACTTTATTTTAGTCCTTTTCTGTGTGTACATACTATATACTTATTATGGTACAGTAACTGAGTAATAACTCGTTAGTAAACTTACCTCTAAACCTAAGCTTAATCTCGTATAACCCTAAACCTATGTAGCTACCTTATATTTCCCATACATTTAAAAGTAAGTACAAGTCTACATGAGTCCACATACAGTACTTACCCTTTCAGGAGATACACACATTTATCCCTAAAGGCTGCATATTAGTACCTTACAATTATGTAGCCTATCCAAAGCAAAGGTGTTCAAAGTTCAAAGAAGTTCAAAGAAGTTTGTAGCATGCCTAGTAAGACATGGTCCAGCTGGTTAAGTTGTGTTTAATTAGGCTTTGAGCTAAACGAAGCAGGATAGTGGCCCTCCAGGAGCAAGATTGGACACCCTGACCTAAAGTGTACCTTCCCCCTAAAAAAAAAACTAAAAACATTCTTCAGAATATCTTCTGTTAGGAAACAACTTGAACAACAACAGCTGAAAACTGGATGACAGATTTGTCAATTTTGGGGTGAATTATCCAAAATGTGGAAAATTCTCTCAGGCAGTAGCTTTAAAAATGCTTTGTGTCCTACATCTATCTCTGAAAGTTGCAGATTAGCATCTTACAACTACCTTTTAGGGTTTAACTTTATACAACAAAAATATGCGTTTATTTTACAGCTAAGAATACAAATTTTAACACATTTGTAATATTTATCCTACCAATGATGTGGCTTGTGGAAATTCCTGAGTTTGCAGTAACTGAAGTTATAGCACTGGTGGTACCCAGAAACGCTTCTTTAGTGCCGTATTTGGTTCTCAATTTTAATTTTATTCATGGATACAGACCTGTGCACCAGTTATCTGCAACCCTGGTAATACAAAATGTTTAGGGGTAAATAACATACAAAGATGTCCCTCTTTGTCCCAATGAAAAACTGCTGTACAATAATACAGTTTCTTTCTGAGAGTGTAGCATATTTTTTTGTTTTGTTAGTGATGGAGACTGAAATGGTTCAAATACACAATGGAGACTCAAAAAGACAGACTGCAGTGATTAAATAGATTTTAATGTGAGATCAATGACTTCAGTTGAGGTGTATGTGTTGGGTTGAATGGCTCACTTGGCTCTCTCTTGCCCAATAAGGTTTCATCAACACCCTGATGTAAGGGTGCCACAGGCATGATTGATCACCCCCAGCAGATTACCCCCCCAACACCCCCCGCACCCCCCCACCCCCCACTCCCTTTCCGAATGCCGTCCACAACCACCAGAGGCCAGCCGTGTCCGGGCGTAATGATTTGCAATGATTGGGGGTGAGGAGTTTGATGATGGATGAAGCTTTCTTAAGAGGTCAGGCGGTCAAAGGAAAAAGAGCATTGACCATACGGGGTATTGACACAGGCCGCGGACACTGAATAGCATGCTGCCGTATGTCTTTATCATAATTAAGTGGGGATACTTAACCCTGGAATGATGTGCTTGCTCTTGTCCATTGGGAGGCACGAGCAGGCCTCCTCGGGGAAGCTCTCCCACAATAGCCCGCCATATTGTCAAATGATATGCTAATGGTGGTGACCCCAAGTTCGGAGGGGCTATTCCCACATCTGAGAGGTGACTCTCATGAACTAAGCCCACTTAATGAAGTTTAGAATATCTTTTTATGTGTTTTCATGTGGTTCATTTGTGTATTATAGAAAATGAAAGCTGTCAGTAGGGGTTTCTTTTGTTTATCATTGACTATATTGTTCTAAAGAAAGTTTATTCATTAACAAAGTTTAAGATCTTTTTTGTTGTTGGTAAAATCCAGTGAAAATAAACACACCCTCATAGATCTAAATACAAATCTTGAATGAGCGTTCCAAAAACAAAATCTAAGCAAAAAAAGTGTAATACAGCCTTTTTCCAAAATAAAATGTCTTGTTTTAAATATTTTTTTCTTAGCTAAATAATAACAATCATCATACATTTGTACCATGAATTACCACTAAAATGTCAAAGCATATCAAAACATTTTGTCAGTCATAAATCATATGATGTTATATTAAAAGAAAAAAGGATGATTTCAAATATTATATTTAGTATTTATCTGTATATTTTAATCATTTCAGATATTATAATTTTAGTATAAATGTTTTGTTTATTTATTTTTTAGAAATTTTTATTAATGATAATATTTTTTTCACCCATGTCGATTCAATTCTGTAAATTTTTGAAATGTGATGCAGAATATAGATAAACGTGACATCTTGATTTTGACTTATATATGTGTATATGTCCATATATAATATTATTTATATAAACATTACTATTTGTAATATAATATTTGCCAAATTTAGCCTGCAGTTAAAAAAAGGGGAAATGTCCTTGACCGTGCTGTTCAGAGTAGAACGTTATATTTTCTCAATTCATACATGATTCATTTTAGTTTCATTTCTGGTTTTCGGTTGTGAAAATGGTGCGGATATTGATACAGTCTGACTGTATGAGTTTATGCAGGCGATGCCTAAGAAGAACCTTGGATTTGGAGGGGTCGTGGCTGGCACACATGAGTGCATGCATCAGAGAGCAGGAGTGCTCAGCCAACTCCCCCAAAAAGCCTGTCCCTCGGTACGGGGAATTACACGACCTCTCTCAGCTCACCGTAACCTCCTCATTATACACACACCAATGAACTCGGATCATATTTTCCTGGGCAGTGGGAAAAAATGGAAATGGGAGGGAGGGTGGTGCCATGCATTTGAACAATGCTTTGCTGTTTTTTAAAATGACTCCATGGAGAAGTTCAGATCCCGTGTTACCATACAGACATTCCCATTTGCATTTTTTGCATTTTATTTCTGGAGTGTTTTCATACCCCCATTCTTAAACCTCAGAGAGTACTGTAAAACCGCCTCTGATTGTGTTAAGTAAAATATCACATTTTGTTCTGTTTGCAGGATTAAATATGAGAATTTCTCTATCTATCTATCTATCTATCTATCTATCTATCTATCTATCTATCTATCTATCTATCTATCTATCTATCTATCTATCTATCTATCTATCTATCTATCTATCTATCTATCTATCTATCTATCTA
>CAIGQW010000302.1:10967545-10987081 GCA_903798125.1 Danio choprae | reverse complement strand
GGAGATTTGTGTGTGTGTGTGTGTGTGTGTGTGTGTGTGTGTGTGTGTGTGTGTGTGTGTGTGTGTGTGAGAGTGTGTGTGTATGTTTATGTACAGTATATGTGCATATACAGTGCCCAGCATAAATGAGTACACCCCTCACAGATCTCTCTTTTAAATTAATAATTTTGATTGGATACTATACAATAATATGTTTTGTGTATGTTAGAATAATGAGTACCAAAGCCAAATCTGGAACTGGTTTAACAAAATAACTTAAGTTCATGGTCCAAACATTAGAACACCCAAATTAGTATGTCAGGGCTAATATTCATTACAATTTTAATAAAGAGAATTTTTTTTTAAGACAAATATAAAAAAAAAATATTTGGTTGAAATTTTTTTTGTAATATCTCATTTGAGGGCGGTGCGGTGTCGCAGTGGGTATCGCTGTCACCTCACAGCAAGTAAGTCACTGGTTCGAGCCTCGATTGGGTCAGTTGGCTTTTCTGTGTGGAGTTTGCATGTTCTCCCCGTGCTGGCATGGGTTTCCTCCGGGTGCTCCGGTTTCCCCCACAAGTCCAAAGACATGCAGTATAGGTGAATTGGGTAAGCTAAATTGTCTGTAGTGTATGTGTGTGAATGAGAGTGTATGGGTGTTTCCCAGTGATGGATTGCAGCTGGAAAGGCATCCACTGCGTAAAACATATGCTGGATAAATTTAAATGGACCAAAATATATTGTCTATATTCACTAAGAAATTGATAAAAATATGTATTTTTTAATTTATGCTGTACACTGTCTGTGTTTATGTATGTATGTACTGTATGTATATATATACTTTGATTGCTTCTATTGCCTTTATATCTAAGTTGCTTTAGCTATAAGTGTTGGCCAAAAGATTAAATGTAAGAATTTATTTTTATTTTGTACATATTTTCTTAAGATATGTTTAATTACTTATGCAATTCTTTCGAACTGAAAAGCCTAAACTAAAACCAGTCTCTCTTTTTTATTCATTTAATTTTCACCTTCTAAAAAGAGCCGCATTCGGTCTTTTGACGACATTGTAGTGGACACTGTTTATGACTCCCTGTCCGCAGTCTCTCTCATTCATTCCCCCATTCATTTTCAAATTAACCTCCTAATAGACCTCATCTGTCCACAGAGAGCCTATTAACTAAAGATCTGTTTTCATCTGCTGGACAACTTAGGACAGGAGAGACCCCTGCCACGCAGACCTCCACTCCAATGCAATGTGCGGCGTCAGAAACAAAAAGAAAAAGAAAAAGAAAAAAAAAAGAACTAATAAAAGGATTTCATTACATATAGTTAATTACCTCCCAGGCCCAGGCCAAACCTTTCCTGGCGAAAGAATTAGAGAAGCTTAATTGCTTTATCACCCGGGCCTGTGATTTCCAGCAATCAGGCGGCTTTCATTTAATTCGGCTGCCAGGGGACAATGGGGTGCGCTTTGCTCTCTACCTGCCCGGGAGCACAGGTGCACGTAGGGTGGAGAGGGGTGAGCCCCAAACTGGCAAATTTAGTGTCTGTGAATTAATGAAAATCAACAGCGGCGTCTGATGGCTGCCCCTGAGGTGCGTGTTAGTGGAGGACGCTGGGCTTGAAAAGGAGTTGACTACTCAAAGCCTGGTTTGGTAATAGTGGTGAGAAAAAAAATAGAAAAAGAATACTGGTTGCCTGAGGACGAACTGAGGAACCAGGGGGATTGAATGGGTAATGATATTTGAACAATTAACACAGACTGTATGAGGAGGAAGAAAGCTGACAGTCTTTCAAATGGGGGTGTGATTAAAAGGCATATATTAATTAGAGACATGTTGCTTCTTTATAAGAAAAGGATTGTCATGTCATGTCTGTGAATATGTTTTACATTGAGGTCTGATGGGAAATGGATTTGTACTCTGAGAAGATTTTAATGTCTCTGTTACTGTCACTTGGAAATGGTTTGACAGGTACAGGATTTGTTTTTGTTTTTTTTTTTTTTTTTTTTTTAAATGGAACAAAAAATGGTCACAAATTATGCAGAATTCATTGTTTAGAAACAAAGCCCAAGCCTTTTTTGCTACTCGCCAGTAATGCTATTGGGTTGCAGGTTTTAGGAAGTGATTTTTGTTTTATTGTTGCTGTTGTTGTTAGAAGCTTCTTTTTTATATCTAGAGTTCATTTCCTACACATTACTAGCTCAAAAAAACAAAAAAAATAAAAAAAAAAACAGGTCCCTGTGTTCGATTAGCTCCCACAGTGTTGTTGATTTAACTTGCTTACATGAATAAACAGCAAAAAAGCTTGTCAAAGTAAAGTTAATTTGTTTTTTCTCTTTTTTGTTTGTTGGTGTAGTCAGTTACAACATGTCCAAACTACACACAACGCAATGCTGCAACATGCAATAAAAGAAACTTTTTCATGTTAAATTAGTTTTTAATCTAGTTGTTAAGTGTGCCAACAAAGTGCGATCATGCTCACGCTTCATCACGCTTAAGTGCGATCTGCTCATGATGACCTCAGTTCGATTTCTGGCTCAAGGTCCTTTGCCAATTCTTCCCCGTTTCTTTGCTTTCCATTCGTTTCTGTCTCCCTCTATACTGTCCTATCAAATAAAGGTGAAAAAACCCTAAATATAGAATTACAAATGAGTTTTTGTCCTAACCATTCACAGTGCTGACATGAAAAATTTCTACTGTATTTTAGAAACTGTTTCTATTTCAGCAATGCCGCGGCTGAATAACAGCTAAACTACTGTGACAATGATCACCCTAAGTGCTGATTATGTGCTTTATTTTGTTAAATGTTACTAGTGTGAGTTTGAATACAATTTTTTGTAAGCTTTTTAAGCTACTACTGCTTGTCAGTTACAGGTAGGATTAGGGAGTGATTTGTTGATTTGTTTGCTACATACTAGTAAAGCTATTAAATCGCAGGTATTGATGATTTATTTGCTAATTGTTAAAGGTGCAGTAGGTGATCTGCCAAAATGCTAACCGGTTAGCATAATATATTTGAAACACAGTCCCGCCCCTGCCGTCCAAGCCATGCCTCCTGAAACATGAACATGCACCTTAAAGATGACAGTAGACAACCCACTAGATCATGTCATTCGCCAGTTAGAAAACTTTACAGTATTTTATAATACTACAATTCCCAACAAAAAAAACTGTATTATATCTAGCACGTTTTCAGTTGTGTAGCAAGCAAAACTTATAATGTCATAATGTGCAATATTTCATGCATGCAAGGATCGCTGGTCTCACTGCTTTGTCCTAAAGCGACTACTGTATACTTAGTGGTTGGCTGGCAACATGCAGGAATTACACTTATTACTAAGCCATACTTATGCTATTTCAGACCGAATATTCAAAGGAGCATGGTAAACAATATAGGGAGCATGTCACAGGTTGTCATTGTTCAAAAATGAACCAATGTGATGTGAATATGAAACCAACTTCACCTCAGTAAAGCAAACTAGGCGGAATAGCGCTGTTTACTTATGTTTTGTTGTTAAACTAAATAAGAATATACATTATCGATGCTGTAAAAGGTCCCTTATGAGATTGAAGATAGTCACATCAATCTTTTGGCGGAAGATTTCAGTGGCTGAAAAACATTTCCGTGCATATAACCCATTCATAAAACAACTAAGCTTTGTGCAGAAAAAATAGTTTTAAAACTTAACATTGAGGGCCTCACGGTGGCGCATTGGGTAGGAAGATCGCCTCACAGCAAGAATATCGCTGGTTCGAGCCTCGGCTGAGTCAGTTGGCATTTCTGTGTTGAGTTTGCAGGTTCTCCCCGTGTTGGCGTGGGTTTCCTCCAGGTGCTCCGGTTTCCCCCACAGTCCAAAGACATGTGCTATAGGTGAATTGGGTAAGCTAAATTGTCCGTAGTGTATGTGTGTGAATGAATGAGTGTGTGTATGAATGAGTATGAATGTTTCCCAGTGATGGGTTGCAGCTGGAAGGGCATCCGCTGCGTAACATATGCTGGATAAGTTGGCGGTTCATTCCGCTGTGGCGACCCCAGATTAATAAAGGGACTAAGTCGAAAAGAAAATGAATGAATGAATGAACTTAACATTACCTGTCTAAAATAAATACTTCAGCCATGGTGTCATCCTTCCTCCAGCATGCAAAAGTAACTCCAATATTGATTCAGGATTTTAAAAAGTTTTGATTCAGCATTTGTTTTACCGCTGTGACTGTCTCGCGTGCACGTGAACGCGGTGCGTGTGCATGCGTAAACAGCGGATCTGCGTGAACGAATACGCAGATGTACAAATCTACATTTGTTGACAGACAGTTTGGGCTACTTATCAGAATTATGGAAATTGTTGGCCCGACAATTTTTAATTAGATAAACATTTTTTAGTTTTATGCCTTACCCAGAATATAAAAATACACATAAATACATTTAGATCATTTACTTTAATCATTACTATTGGAATGTGAAGAGATTTTCAACCAGCACAACCAAAAATGTTTCTGAAGACTGCACCTTTAATAATGCTAGTCAGATGCAAGTTTTCGGGTTTGTTGATACTTTGTAAACATCCCTGTGGACAAGAAAATGTCATTAACAAACACTTCACACTTTTAAGTCAAAACACTGAATTCAACTGTCTTGAGAGTAAAAAGCTGTTTAGTAGCAATTGATACAGTCCAGTGTGTGCTATTCTGCAGTCCCTTGCTTCTCCATTTATTCCTGTGGTGCTAATAAGGTCAAATCTAAATACGAAATTCCTGACAGTACATTTTCTGACACTGCTACCTTTAGGTTCTGCATGGCTGTTTGAATCAAAGAGTGGTTATCTCTTATATTGAGCTGTTCTAACCTCTGTCCAGTCTGATTAAACAAACCGCTCTGAATTTTCTTGTTATTCAAGACCAGGTTTCAGGGTCATTTACTGTCGAAAACAAAAATGCACAGGCCAGTAAAAGACAGTACGCATGGTAAAACAAATATTAGTCCTTACAAAGTTTTGATTCAAGTGTAGGAGTTGGCATTTCTATTACAGTTAGACTTGGAGTTGCCGTTTTGTTTTAATTAGAATGCATTGCAATAACACTCTCTCATGATGTTGAGCTCAGGGTGAACGTTTATTACATTTATTAGATTTTCATTTATTTATTTGTAGAAATAGGTACAAGGTTTTCAAGAAGTGCTCTAGTTGTGTGCAGGGTAACTTTTTAAAACTACAGTATTGCAAAAGCATTGGCACAAAAGTTTTTTCAGCTAGTATATATTTGAGTTTTAATTTCTTTTGCTTTCCAACCCTGTATTTATAAATACAGTAAAAAAAAACCATTTGTACTGATAAAAATGGTTACATTAAAATAACAATTTAGTTGTTTTTACTTTTAAATTTGAGTTTTTTACAGTTTAAATTTATTTTTAAAACGAAGCAGAATTACTCCAGTCTCCAGCATAGAAATCAATTGAATAAATATTTATTTATAATTATCAATGATGAAAACAACTTTGCTGCCTGATATTTCTATGGCAACTCATTTGGCAGAGAATTGTTGTAATGTAATAAATGTCATGTTAAAATCGTCCCTTTTGAGCATTTTAATGTATCATGAATGAAATATGTTTTAGTTTCTTTACAAAAGACACTGATTCCATTTTAAAATGTGATTGATTCGCATGTTTTATTTAAATTTTTATATTTTATTATTAAGCCCTTGTTAAACTGATATTATTTATTAGTAAGTGGTAATTACACAATGTATCCTTTATATTTGTAATAAATCTTATAGAAAAATGGTAAATATCGGTTTAGTGTTTAGGCAGTCCTGAAAAAGAACAATTTTTATAATCTTTATTATATTCTCTGTAGCTTGTGGTTGTTATGGGTTTAATTTACATTTAAACAGAACCTATTACTCAGCCTCTTCATTTACTATCACCTCCTTTGTCTCAGCACTAGATAACCATAGATTGTCACTCCTTGATTAAAACGTTGACTTTTTACTCAGAATTAACCTGATTATTGTAATTGAATGTAAAAGCGTGTAGCTCAGCACAGGCCATGATCAGCGGAGATGGATTGGGAGAGAAGGCTTTCAAATTGAATACAGTTTTTCTCTTTCAGCCCATTAATTGTGCCGTTTACCACTACCTGAGTAAGTGACCAGTGCTATTTAGTTTCTCTAATGATGAT
This sequence comes from Danio choprae, assembly GCA_903798125.1. Taxonomy (NCBI): domain Eukaryota; kingdom Metazoa; phylum Chordata; class Actinopteri; order Cypriniformes; family Danionidae; genus Danio; species Danio choprae. The sequence goes on along the minus strand of CAIGQW010000302.1, from coordinate 10,980,921 downwards.
GCACAGTGGGCTTGGGTCGGAGATAATTAAAAAAAAAAAAAAGAAGCTCGGCCTTTCTCTCTCAGCCTTTACTTTTGGCCCATTGACAGCTGAGCACAAACGAAATATTGAGCTGTCCTCTTGGCAGCATCCTGAATGCCAGCATCGAGTTCTTCAAATGGTCTCTTGTGCTATTTCACAAGCTAAAAAAAAACTATTGGTCTTTGGTCTTCTGCTTATGACTGACAGAAGTTTTTAAATGCACTCTAGTGTTCGGCTGCATGTCTTCAGTTCTCGCTCACTCCAAACCCGTGACAAACTTTTCAATATTTTCAGCATTTCTTTCTTTAACTTTTAAATCTTTTAGAGCAGTATTTATATTTTTACATGGTCCCTTTTATTAACGTGATCTATCAGTGAACAATATGATCAATACTTCATGGAAAATATGCTATATTAATTGATGGTTCCATGAAGACATTTCTATTCAAAATGTATGTACAAAATGTTCTTTATAGTGGAATAGGGTTATAAAGAATTTTACAATGTTCTCCACACTGTTTTAAACTGTTCACTAAAAGATTCTGTGGGGAACCGAATATGGTTGTATTATGACACTGCTGCAAAACCCCCTTTTGGAAACATTGTTTTTAAGAGTGATGAAAGAGATGTATTTTCAACTGATTCTGTGGCTTGGAAATATTATTTTACCAACTTGAAACAGTGAACGCTAATGTTCTGGAAAGTGATTTAATCTGTTAAAAGGTGTTATTTGTAGTTATTTAGCAGTGTTGGGGAGTAGCTATGTACAAGTAGCTCGGATACTAGCTTAGCTACATTTTTCAGCTGCTTGATATTAGCTCAGCAATTTATGATACAATGTAACTACTCCAGTAGCTACTTTTTTAGTAGGTAACGGAGTAACAAGGCAAGAGTTGCATTCCATTTAGTGAATCTGTCTGAAGCAGCAGAGCAGCGTCATCTTATAAGATCACATACTACAATTAGGGTTTTTGCACAGCTATCCTAGATCCCCCCCTACTATTTCTATTTCATATGGTTCCTTTTACAGCATCAATGTTGTAATGCAATTAAAATGTAATCGGTTAAGTAGACTTAAGCATTCATTTATTTGTTAGAGCATAAAACGAGATGAAAAGCAATTTAAACGCAAGTGCCATCAGGAGCAGCAGGTGAGCACAGAAACTCCAGTGAAAATACTGTGTTAAAATAAATCTGGAACAATGGAATTTTTTTTTTTTACATGTATAGGTTACATTTTTTATATTAATATTTAAAGTATAACTGTTATTTTGCAAATAATATTTTACTGTAACAACAGTTAAAATTCAGTTCAGTAAGTATTCTGACAGCTGGTAATTACCTGAAGTAAGAAAGTGGTGTGGGGACTTCAATAAAATGTCTCAGCAAAATGGAGCCATTTTACTTTTTGAGAAAATGCCTTCGGCTAATTATTTTGTAATTGCAATGCTACATTTGTTGTGGTTTTGTAGTTTGACTTGTGAAATGTGAAAACTATGTATAAAAAACATTAAGCTTTGACATTTATAGAGGTACTGCATTGTTTTAAGTGGCAAAAATGTGACTTAGTATTATTGCATGTTCCCATTTTTGCAATATACAACTTTGTGAAAAAAGTACCTTCAATGTAACTTTAGCTACTTTTAGGAAGTAACTTGTAGTGTGGCTAGCTACTTTTTTCAGAAGTGTAGTTTGACTGTATCTCAACCACTTTTCCTGATGAGTATCATAGCTTATCAAGCTACACTTTCAGAGTAGTTTCCACAAAACTGTTATTTACTGAACCATCTAACAATCTTTTTTTAGGGAAATATATAAAACCTTTCTTATTTGCTAAATTGAATCTATAAAACTGTAATCCAAAGTAAAAAAATGTGACATTTAAATTTGACATTCAAAAATGGAGACTACAACATAAACATAAATGGGATAAAGTAATGCGATTTTGCATTTAACAGGAACATACTAGACAGACAAAGAGCAGAGGAATCACTTTTCCTTCTGAAATCTCTCTCTCCATCTCTCGCTGTCTCAGCAAGTGTTTTGCTATTCCACACATGACCACAGGCTAAGTGACATCAAGCCTCATTATATTCATCACATGCCACATTTGTAACCTGTTAGGGGAGTAAATTGTGCTAAAATCAGCTGATGCCCCGTCCCTTTCCTTCCCCACTCTCTGAGAGAAGATGTTCTCGGCTCAGAGAAGTGCAGCACAGGGTTAATTGGGTTGCTTTGGCCCTGTTATATTCTCTGCCGTTTCTGCCATGATGCCATATCTTACACATTTCAAAGGCTGACATGAGAATGCATTGCGTCTGGATGAAAACTGCAGTTCGCTGATCTTCTTCGCAGCAAAATGAGGAATATGACATTTCTTTGGAGAGGGTGGTCGGAGGTGCTGAACCTCATCTGTAGTAAACAGATAACATGAACGGATGAGTCTGTTTAATGAACTGATTTGGTTTCTAGCAGAAATGACTTTTTAACCTGCATTCTCTAGAGTTATTTTCATAGAGGGATTCGTCAGCTCAGAGCACATCTCTTTTCTTGTGTTTTTAACCTATAGCACAATGTGATGTTAGTGGTTGTGTCTGAGGAAATAGCGGCTGTAATTAGAGATCTAGATAAAATTGAGTAGTATAATGGCACATAATATTTGTGTGTGTGTGTGGTCCTCTTATTTATTACATTGTGGGGACCAAATGTCATTCTTTTGTTCCCCTGAGGAAACAGCTTATAAATCATAGAGTATGAATTATTTTGAAAATGTAAAGGAAAATAAATGACTGTTTGTACAGCATAATATTCATTATACTGTAATGAAAATCTGTTTGTTTGTTTGTTTGTGTGTGTGTGTGTGTGTGTATGTATGTGTGTGTGTGTGTGTGTGTGTGTGTGTGTGTGTGTGTGTGTGTGTTTTGTTTTACTTAAATTATATGAGGTGCTTTCTAAAAGAAGAGTAAAAGCTTGACATGAAAATGGATAACTTTTAAATAGAAAATAGATAACTTTTAAAAAGTAAATTATTAAAAATACTGCATGATGTCTGTCTGAAAGCAATTGATATATAAAAACAATTGAAGTCTATAATATTAGGATGAAAACTTTCCAGTTCAAGTATGCTAGTAATATTGGTTTTAGTAAATAATATAAAATATTAAACGATCAATAGAATAGAATAGAATAGAATAGATGCATTATATTATACAACGATAATAATGTTCCTTGTTCCTTTAGGGATAGTATATCATGCTTGCATTTTATTTATTGTTATATTCTAATATTCACCCTGTTATCTAATTAATTACTTAATCTGTTAGTAATACGTATTCAGTATAAGTATAAGTAATAATAGTTGAAATGTTATTACATTATATAATATTACTATACAGCCCGAATAATAGAAAAGGATAGAACAGATGCATCATACTTTAATATTCAAATGCACTAATAAATAACAATAGGGTGATTAATATTGAGTTACAGTAGTAGTAATGCTACTAATAAATATTATAGATTAAAGCAAAGTAAAATAGAATAAAATAGAATAGAACAGAACAGAACAGAACAGAACAGGTGCATCATACTTTAATGTTATACAGTGATCATCTCCTTATTCAGGTGTGCTGAAAGCGTACTGCATCTCAATGAGTACAGGTGGGCAGAAAGGAAAGCAGAAAGTCTTGTCATCTTGATTTTTAAATATGAAATCTCACTTAAGTTCTCCAGAGGGGAAACATGCTTCACCCATTCTCTGCTACAGCTGAAGAGAGAAAGAGAGAGAGAGAGAGAAAAAGAGAGAGAGAGAGAGAGAGAGAGAGAGAGAGCGAGTGAGAGAAATTTATGCCGCCACCAGTGCTGAGCATATGCTGGAATAATTAGGGGAGAAAATCTTGCGCTTATGCAAACTTCCAATTGCCAAAAAAATAATCTGTCTCAAACAAAGGAAAGACCCCTATGGTGCTGGGGTCTATGGTTTCTGTCATACCTATTCCTGTGGGGTTTCACATGACAAAATGCAGAAAGTTGTTTTGTCCCTTTTCCTGTCATGTTACACCCCTTAACCGGAGTATTTTTTTCTCCCTCTCTCTCTTTTTCTCTCTCTCTCTCTCTGTCTCTCATGTTGTCTTGCTGTCTGTGCTGTCAGCCCATAGCCTGGCACCTGCTCTCATGTTCCTAATTAGTCTCATTTAATTAATTATATTCTGCTGCACATCTCCTTATCTTCCTCTCAGTTCAGCTTTTTTTCCATTTACATTAGGCTGAGAAATGAGCTGCTCAGCTTTGTGTAGTGAATTTAAAGAAATCGAGCCTTGTTATACCACTTTAAATGGTAGGAAGTATTCCATTTTGACTGTAATCCTCAGATTCATGGTGCATTCTTAGCACATGGGAATAAAATATATTTGTGCTTTGAAGCAGTACAGTATGTACAGTACAGTACAGTACAATACAATATATTATCCAAATAATATTTATTTTAAATGTATTTATTTGTAGAGCATTTTTTCAGCGGTGCTGGTTCTTCAAGTACCTATTTGTTTTTCCCATATGAATTTTTTTTTTTTTTTTCAGAAGTCGTGTCTTATGTCATGAACCAACCCAATCAGCTAACAAATTAATTGCAATATCGAAACAAAGAAGTATATGAAAATCAGACAAAAAGACAAAGGTACAATACTGTGCACTCAACAGCTTTTTGGAACAGTGGGACAGAACTACAATATCCATGTAGCACTGCAAATGACACATTGGAAGAGTGGGAATATATTTTATATATTTATGTTTAATATTTTCATATTACAGTTGGCAGTTCTGTGTGGAGTTTGGATGTTCTCCCTGTGTTCGCGTGGGTCTCCTCCAGGTGCTCCGGTTTCCCCACAAGTCCAGGGTAGGATAAATTGTCCCTAGTGTATGTGTGTGAATGAGTGTTTGTGGATGTTTCCCAGTGATGGGTTGCAGCTGGAAAGGGATCCGCTGCGTAAAACATATGCTGGATAAGTTGGCGGTTCATTCCGCTGTGGCGACCCCAGATTAATAAAGGCACTAAGCTGAAGAGAAAATGAATGAATGAATGAATTTTCATATTAATTCAAAATTGTTTGTCTATTTACAATTAGTTGTATATAGAATATTTTATTTTATAAATTCTTAATTGAGTGTTATATAAAAAATATAAATTCTGTTATTCAACTTTACTGCAAAATTGGTATATACAGTTAAAGGTGCTTTATGTAAGTTTTTGACTCTTCTAAAGCATAAAAATACTTGGAAAACAGCATATTTCATTTATTCATTCATTCATTCAGAAAGGCTCTCAAAGCAGTGACCTAAATGCAGTGACTAAAAATGAGACGCAGATTCAGAGTTCCACGTGAGGTTATTAATTAGCAAATAATATAAATATTACGAACGTAATCATTAGGTGAGCAGGCTACATTGTAACCCTGCTGCCTAACACGCGACGTAACAAGATTTGGCTGATTGCACCAGAAGAAACACGACAAAGATTTAAATACAGCCACTCAGAAGCACAGAATATGCACTCACTCATGAAATGGTAAGGTTTATAATCTAATTAACACATATTAAACCTATTTAACATTATTAAATGAAGATGCTGAGGTAAATTATCTGCTGCTGCTTTCAGCAGTATGGCAATAAATGTCATTTAAAAACGCATTCAAACTCACATTGTTAGCATTTAACATTGAATAAAACACATAAGGTTTACCTGAGATAATCTAAGTTCTGTTGTTCAGCTGCAAGAAATATAAGCTCTTTCTAATATATCAATTCGAGGTGTTGGTTAGAACAAAAACTCCTTTTAATATGGAAAATACTCCTTGTTTTGATCCAGGAATGCAATACCCCTCTGGGTGTCAAACTTACATACTGCACCTTTAAAGTCACCCATTAAAATATTTCACAAGATTTTTTCAGCACATTTAAAAACATAATAGTTTTAATAACTAATTTGTAATAGCTAATTTCTTTTGTCTTTGACATGGTGACAGAACGTTATTTTTTACTAGTGGTTTTGCAAGATTATTTAAAGGCTTAACTAGGTTATTATGTTAACTAAGAAAATCAGGATAATTAGGCAAGTTGTTGTTGGATAACAGTGGTTTGTTCTGTAGCCAATTGAAAACAAAAACTCTTAAGGGGCAAATACAATTCCTTGATTTTTAAAATTAAAAACTGCATTTATTCCAGCCCGCCTCACAGCAAGAAGGTCGCTGGTTCGAGCCTTGGCTGGGTCAGTTGGCGTTTCTGTGTGGAGTTTGCATGTTCTCCCTGTGTTGGCGTGGGTTTCCTCCGGGTGCTCCGGTTTCCCCCACAAGTCCAAAGACATGCGGTACAGGTGAATTGGGTAAGCTAAATTGTCCGTAGTGTATGAGTGTGAATGGGTATCTATGGATGTTTCCCAGAGATGGGTTGCAGCTGGAAGGGCATCCGCTGCGTAAAACATATGCTGGATAAGTTGGCGGTTCATTCCGCTGTGGCGACCCCAGATTAATAAAGGGACTAAGCCGAAATGAAAATGAATGAATGAATAAACTTATTCCAGCCAAACCAAAAGAAATAAGACTTTCCCCAGAAGAAAAATATATTGTAAGACATGCTGTAAAAATTTCTTTGCACCCTTAAACATCACTTGGGAAATATTTGAAAAAGAATAAAAATGTCACATTTTCAAATATGGACACACATCTAACAGTTTTTGAATTTTTTATTATTGTTTATTTTCAGTAATTTGTTAACCAAAGTTGGGTTTGTCAAAATGTTTCAGTTATTTATAGAGCATACACAGATATAGAATTATTTTGAAATCATAGTGAACTCGATTATGTCATTTGCAGTGCTTCATGGGAGTTGGCCAAAGGATGATTTGTTGCACTTTGGTGGAATATTTTGTACAGGTAATATTATGGGTAGGGCTTAGTGTAGCAATCACAACCAATTAAAAATCTTTTTTAATACAAAATTGACATTGCTTAAAATACTTGAGATTGGGTTACTGTTGACAACATGCATCAAATGAATAATCATGCTTATGTATGTTTCTTCAAAAAATAAATAAAGCATTATAGCAGCGAATGACATCCAAATAGAATTGTCATTAAACACAACTCCATACCAAATGCATTGTTTTTCTAGACCAATATCATTGTTCCTCTCCAAAAATCCCGTGCCAGTTTATTCATTCGTCCATTTACCAGTCACTTAAAGTCAATCTGATATGCACCTGCCGTCAGCAATCCCTACACTCAAGGCCTCAGTGCTTCGCATTTAGTTACTGACACACTCATCCGCCGGCTCTTTACCTTACCTAAGAAAACAAGTCAACTTTAAACACGGCAAGTGAGCCGCAGTCAGGAGCGCACTTCAGCAAAGACAGTTTACCTAAGCACCTTCTTTCTTCTCGGTTAGTTTCTCTATTTCATTTGTCAGATTCACTCAGCCCGCATGCTGCTGTTGTCTATCAGCTGTGATAAATAGTGGGTTTTTTTTTCTTCAGCACAGTGAACTGTAGAGAAGCCAGAATTCAACTGGGTCTAATGTGCTGACTTGAGACCCAGATTGGAGAACCTGTGGGTGATCACTCATCATTTGATCTGCGATAAAGGATTTTGGTTAAGTTCCAGTGGAGTAAGAGTTTAGACAGATCTCAAGATCAGATGGAGAACTCTGTTGGAAAAACAATTACTGCGTTAAAACCCAGAAACGAGTTGATTTCGTGCTGTTGCTTTCTCAATAATCTCTACGCAGTAGCGTCTTCTGCATATGGTGAAAGATAAACCATAAGACAGTCTCATGTGGTGCTTCCATATTGGACACCTGCAATAAATAGACTCCACTGTTTGGCAGATCAGCCTTCATTCTTTTCATCTAAGAGACGGCTATGGAAGACCATCCAAGGTACCTGGGCTTTCATTCTGGCGGTGGAAAAAAAAGCCTCAAATTTCACTTCCTGCTGGTTGAGACGGGGTGTCCCACAGATGCCTGAGTCTCAGCGCCTTCGGCTAGAGAAAGGGCCCCATCAATAATTCAGCCTCCGATTAGACCCTCCACAATGGGGAAGAACAAACTTTTGGCTTGACGGCAACCACGTCACACTGATAGTATTTCCCATGCTTAGATAGCTTTGCATTGACCATATGGACATCATAATTACCAATGGGATGAGGCAACAGTCTCTTGATCACCAGGCCAAAAATCACACAACAACCTTAATTAGTTTGGGCTGCTTCAGAGCACATCCTGGACTGATCTGATGCTGTAATGATGCTTTCCGATAGGCAAGATAGCATAGGTACTAATTAATTCTAATCAAAAGTTGGAGATGAAAACGAAAACATTAGAGGAAAAATTTTAGTTGGATCATCATTTTGTAATCTGCTTGGAATTTTTGTTTCTCTTGCGTTTAGCCTAGTAATTGGCAGTCAATTTGCAATTTATTTAGCTATTTCCCCTGTCATAACTGATGAATAACTAAATAAATCCAATATTTGATCTTTTGTACTAATTATAAAATGTAGTTTCAGTGTATTTAATGATATGAATGATCACTGAGCTAATCTTGAAGGGCTTTTTTAGGTATGAATGCAGTAGTGATTGCCAATGTGACATATGTAGACAATTAAATACAATTGCTTTTATTAAATAATTTAAAGTCTAGTCATGCTTTCTTGTTAAATGTGTGCTAGTATTTTATGGACACAAACATGAACGGTGGCATAATAAATTAGTAATATGAAATTCCCAATTCACAAACAAATTAGGTATATGAATGGGTTCTTTTTAAAGGGACAGTTTACCCAAAAAATAAACTGTGTAAGCTCACGTGTGAGTTTTGGTTCTGTGATTGGTAACAGTAAGCTTGAGCTCCAAACTGTTGTGAAACAAACTCAGATGTGTGCCGAGGCTGTAGATTAATGATAATACTAATGTTTCGAGAAAAGACCAATCATTTTACTAATAAGTTATGTATGTATCACCAGGAGCCACAGGTATTCTTTTGTTTTGCGTGTTATATGCCACAGTTGGAATCACTTTTGAGTTATTTTATGCAAAATACATCTATAATACAAACACAACTAATATATTTACTGTATGTCACAATTTATCTGTGATGTGTCTATATTTATATTCTAAATAGAAGCAGTACTGTAGGTCAATCTGGTATATTTTGTACGTCCGCATACAATAGGGAAGCAGAAAAGTAAGCATAGTGCTACTCTACTGTTTACTAGACCTGTGTTTAATCATAAAGTTGAAACACTTAGCATGTAGAATAAAAGTTTCCTCCGCTCCTCCCCAATGACTTTTCCAGACCAAACAGAAGTGGCCGTACATGTATAACAAACGAGAGGCTGTTTTCCCCAATAAAAGAGTATTTATAGTATTGTAAACGATGGGGTGGGCTTCTATTCTATTAACCTGTGCACAGTGTTAAAGGATCTGTTTATGGAGAGGAAATGACAAGAAATGGGCTTGACAGGCCTGGAGTGAGACAGTTAAATGCCCCTCGCTGCTTTGGATAATTAATAAATAAAGCACCAGGGGAGCCCTGCCATGCCTTTCTCTATGACAGGGGCTGTCTCCAGTGCGCTAAAGCATTAAATGACCAATTTCTGTCAGACTAACTTCCACCACGCACTCTCTCTTTCTTTTCCCCCTCGCTCTTTTTTCCTCCTCCAGCTCTGTCTCCTCTCCAAAGTAAGCTACTTTGCTCTCTTTGCACTGAGTTTTTCAGCGACTGATGGCTCTAGTTCATTTCTGCTGAATTAATTGGTCCCTGAATGAATTCTGTTGACAGGGCAATTCATCATGTGTTTGGCCTGACAGTGACTGGGTGTTGGGGAGGATGGGGGAGGGGGAGATTGGGGTTAGAGGAGGGACGATGGGGGTTGGTGCTTCTTCACTTTCTCTCCGTTTTCTGTCTTTCTCTGTCTCTGTCTCTCTACTCAGACACTTAACGGGCGAGATGTGGAGTCTTGAGGACTATAAAGGGGGGGATTGTGTGTTGTTTTAGCCTCTCTCTTGGATGTTAAGGGTGCCCTGGGGTTGCAAACACACAAACCCCCTTAGGTAAAGATTTTGTCGGCTTTCTGAAGATCTGCTCTTGATTGGCTGCTCGGGTTCAAGGAAAACTCTTCACTTGAGGCGCTCTGATTTCTCATTTCCTTATAGACTGGGTGACATAATCACAGATTGTGTTAGTGCTTAATTACATAATATGGCACACAATGGCCATTAGAAGCGATCATTTAGCCGTTCAAAGAAAATGAGATTTGGCTGCCGATGGAAGTGGCCAGATTTGGAGGCAGGGGGTCTCTGATCAGATGAGCTTCTGTTGGATTCCTGGGCTAATAATACAACTAATAAAACCAAAGGCTGAACCTGCTAGCACTCAGTGCCACCCACGCGGAGCTTTTTACAAAGCAAAATCAATCAGTGGTTGCTCATTAGGACGCTCACCAACTTATGTAACCGTCTCTTGGATGGGCTCACACAGCTTGGGTAAAAATGACCTCATAATCACAGCGCAGCCATCGAGACGCGTCTGAGAGCCTTAGACACAGATGATGCTGGGAAAGGCTTTTTTCATGCCTGTCATTGCCACTTTTTGGATTTCAGTGTAAAACATGTATTGAAGCATGCTGTGTAGTGTTGACACAATACTGGAATTTTTAACTCATTTTTAACTCATGTCTCATTTTAAGGTTAAATTCTCGCTATTAATAGACTAAGACTTTTAGCTCAATAAACTACTAATTTGCTGCTTATTAATAGTTAGTAAAGTAGTGAAAGTAGGAATGTAGAGTCAGATCATACTTTATAAGAACTAATAAACAGACAATATTTTAGTAATAGGAAGTTAATAAGCCAGTAATTAATTGTCGGTGTTGGTACAGTGTTACCCATATACCCAGGGCTTGACATAAACTTTTTTGATCTCCAATGTTACTAGCCACTTTCCATTTTCACTAGCCACAATTTTGTTGTTGGGAAAATATATCTTATATGCATAAATTTGACTTTGGCACTCGAAAATTACATGATTTAAGTTTTGTGTTATGTCCACATGCCTCCTCCATTTATTTCACTTTTTTTGTGTGTTGTGTATGACCTTGCTCAATGAGCATGAGCTAAAGGGTTGTGGTTTTATAGTGTCATATTGCAATTAGCTTTTACGTGACTTTTCAAGGATCAACACTAAAGATTTACCAAATTTTTCTCTGGCCACACCAAACTAATAATTTCTTAGCCACACATTTTTAATTATATGTCAAAACAAACCAAATGTAGCTGTACATACACTTTTCATACATACATTTCTGTAGTACTGCAGAATGGGGGTCAATTCCCACATTAGTGCTTTATTCTGTGACCACATTATATATCACTTAATCATATCACATACCTAAACTTACACACTACTAAAACTACCTTATTATTAATAAGCAATAAATTGGGAGTTAATTGAAGTCATAGTTGTGATTTTGTGAATGTGTTCCCCATTGTAAAGTCTTACATTTTAAAGTTAAATGTGCGTAAATGTGGTGCACTTGTTATGCTACTGTCTCTTACACATTCACAAGTTAGGAAGACAAACATTGTGATGAAGATAATAAGACGTATTACATTTCACTGACCAAGCTGAAAAACAAATCAAAGGAAAAAAATAAATAAATGGATGTTGCTTTTGTTGATGTGACCAATATTTCAGTATATTCTCAACTCAAAATCTTCCTCCTGTGCTTAAGGCTGCTTGAGGTGCTATATAGCACCACTTCACACACACACAAAAAAAAACTACAAAAAATGTTAAGCCCAGACTGGTTCTTCAGTGGTTCTTCTGGAACCTAATAATCTCTGAATTGTTCTTTCAAGGTTCTTTAGCTGTCTTAACATATTTGTTTAGTTGGGGGATTACTTTAAAAATGACAGAAATAAATTCAGTGCCCCACACAAAACGTTTGGACTTTAAGCTGTTGTCATTTTAATAAATTATCATTCATAGCTAAATATATAAGAGTGGAGTAATATATTTAACATCTCTTATAGTTCTACATAGCACATATTCTATTCTATAGCACCTTTAAAAACTGGTAGCACTTTGGTTCCTGTGATTACAGGCAACATAGAAACAACATATTGTGAGCGTGTACAAGTAAGCCACCAAATTATGACACTAATGAACAGCACAAATGAAATAGTGTTTAATCTGTTATTAGTTGGTTTAATCATGATTGTCTTTTGTTGTTTAGCCCTGAAAGCAGCAGCTGTATGAGACTGCCATCACTTTTAGATCAAATGCACACTTAATGACAAATTAATTTCAATCCTAAGTCCTAATATAAAATATTTAATGTCATTTTATCAATTTATTATTATTATTATTATTATTATTATTATTAATAGTCTTATACGTGTTTCCAAAGTGAAACTAAAATCTGGTCAAATTGCTGCTATTAAAAAAGAAAAAAGTCATTCAGTTTCTGATATGTTTTCACTGATATATTTTCAGTTACCCCCCCTCCACCCCCCTTCTTCACCAGCATGAAAAAATCACTTGTCATCATCTCACAAACCAAACAGTCTTGACGAAATACAGTACCCAAGAAAACCTCCATTCCTAGACATTGAAGAAAATTTCATAATTAGCGGAGTCCCTAATGAGGTGTATGTGATTGACAGGCCCAGGTTGGCCTTTCCCCTCGGCAGCATCAAATATGACAGCAGTGATGATGACGAGCGCTGAGTGGCGTCCAGTGCAGATCCTCCTCTCTCCAGTGTGACACCCTTGACAGATGAGGCCGCTTTCTCCACATTCAAGCCTCGCAAAACACACCATGCTTCCCGTTTCTTATGAATAATGTGTCTACAAATCTTTATTGTTTGTCGCAGATTTACATAGGACTACATGGGCAAATTTTCCGTGCGATTACCAATGTGACTAATGCTTGATGAGATGCGGGCAGTGTCACGCTGGCCTCGCTAGTGTGCGTTTCTGTGTCAGCGATCAGGTTGTTCTTGTAAAACCTGCGTAATGCGGTTGTAGGGGAGCTCTGGATTGGCAGATATTTGGAATAATGCTTGCATGAGTGTTTTTGTTGGATGCAGGCATTGTAAAAAAATCTTTGAAGTTTTAAAAGGAAAGATATTAGAATTGTTTAGATATTTAGAATAGCATATATATTTTTTTAAAAAAAGGACAATTTTAGTTTATGTAATAAAGAGTAAAAGGAGAAATGACAATTGGTCAGAATAACAAATTAATAAGTTCTTTATAATCGTTTGTAAAATGTTTAATTTTAAAACATTATTCAAATGTACATTGT
>CAIGQW010000302.1:10940181-10965467 GCA_903798125.1 Danio choprae | reverse complement strand
CTCTCTCTCTCTCTCTCTCTCTCTCTCTCTCTCTCTCTCTCTCTCTCTCTCTCTCTCTCTATATATATATAGGTATATATATATATATAGGTATATCTTTATATATATATAGATAGATAGATAGATAGATAGATAGATAGATAGATATATGCACATTATGACATTATGTAAATACGAATTTTGGGGTGTGATTAATCCCAATTATTTATTGTGATTTAGAATTTGTATAATTTTGTTATTTAATTTTTTAAATATTAATAGAAATTTGAATTTAATATTTTATGTTTAATATTAATAGTAATTCAAAACACATGCATGAATGTACTGTTGTGATTATAATGGTTATAATTTGAATTATGTTATATTGAGTTTTTCAAGAAAGGGTTCAAAATCACCACTATGGTCACAGGCTGACATAGAAAAGAATTTATTTCTGATATGCACAAAGAGAGAGAGAACTGGACAGAAGTGGAATAGTGTTGGCTGAGGCCATGTTGCTTTTTGTTACATTGGTTCATCATGGATTAGTTTTATGATCTAAACAGATTATGCTTGTTATACATATTTTGCATTATTTTAATGAAAGGAGCCTCTGCTTTAACCTCTGCTGCTGTTGGCTTGTTAGGGGGAAAAGTGTCAAGTAAATGTTTCGATGGGCATATCTGGATTGTGCTGAGTGCAGAGTTAGAATCTTAATTCCAAAAGTTTAACTTGGATATAGAAATAAAATTTAAAATATCCAAATAATATATATATATATATTTTTTTTTTTTTGTTGTTTGTTTTGTGTGAGTTAGAACTAGTGGTTGTACTGTGTGTACAGTAAATTTAAGTATAGTTATATTATTTGATGTCATTTTTTTCCTTTGCATGCCATACATTTTTGTGTCAACTGCAGTAACTTTAACTTAACATTTGGAAAAAAAAAAAATTCTTAAGTGCTGTGTTGTGTTCAACTCTTAAAGGCCAAAGTACAAAAACAATCCACAAACCCAGGCATGTGAAATGTATTTGTTTGCGTCTACAGGATTATCCTCTATACAGGATTTAGGCATGATTTAAAATGAAGGGTAAAACTGAACGCAGTAATAAAGGAGAATACAGAATACCATTTTACTTGATTTGCATAGAGACTTAAACAGTATGAACAAGTAAAAGTGAACCAAAACAAAACATACAAACAGCCGCACATGTGGTGACAGCATCTGAAACCCACCGAACCACGGCGGTTCCAAACTTTTAGTTGTGCGTCTCTGCAAAAGCACAACACATTGAAGACACAAATGTAATGTCAATCTTTTTTTTCTTCTTCTTTCAATTCTCATATCTACAAATGGAATCAGTAAATTAGTACGATACTGCAATGGTGAAATGTAGGTGATCTTATATACATCGAAGAATTGTTTTCACATTATACACAAAATCATTCTACAAAGCAGCAGTTTGTTGCAAATGACATACCTTTGAATAACAGAATTCACCTTTTTTTATGTGTGTACATCGCTGTGTGTGTGGGGGGGGGGGGGGGGAGGGGGGAGATGGATAGTTTTCCTTTTTCTTCAACATTACCACATACAATCAGTATTGACTACTATTAAACATAATACTGTTTTTATTGACAGATACAGCAAATAAAATATTAAATATCAAACTAAGTCTTTGGCAAACGTGGTATAAAGTACATTCACTTTACATTTCCAGGAGCGTATGTATGAACCGTTTCCATTTCTATCCTCGCGTTTTGTTCCACCACACAGAAGGGTTACATGCATGTCTACCTCTCAGGACCAAAGCCAAACCATAAAAAATTAAATAATAAAAAAAAAAAGCTGTAAGGCATTTGTTGAACTTGTAAAACTGACTGCTAATGATTACTTTGGTACTGAGCCAGTCGTTCGGTCTCAGTTACAAAAACGCTTCACTGAATGACAGATAAAGGCTAGTTCTTAACATACAGCAAGTGTATTTTTTGTTCAACGTTGCGTTGCTTTCTCAATTCTTTTTTGCTTAAATATAACATCTGACAAAAGTCGTAATTCAGTTGTACTTATAAATCCAGTAATGCAAAATAGTGCAAACAAGAAAAGAGCGGCACCGATAATGAGTATCCCGAAAATGTATGACACACAAATGCACACACGCACACAAACCATCAGCGAAACCAAAACAATAATTTAATATATGGTTTTCTTTTCAGGTCACATACAGCAAATGACCTGTTTTAATCTTCTTCTTTTTTTTTTTTTTTTTGTTCTTCCTCCATTTTTGATTGTGTATCACAGAAAATGTTGGTAGCTTCATACCACGAGTCAGAGAGATGGCTTCTAAAACAGTTACACTTGTCTGTTTGACAGAAAATGGAGCAATACTGCAGTTTTCTGACACGTCCGTGAGAGGTAAGACACTAGTGAAATGATGTAAAGGCCTCAGGCAACCTTGCGTGTGTTGTGTGTGTCAGCGATGCTAAATACAGTATGTAAAGGAATGTATTTGATTGATTGAGAGAGAATGGGAAAAAAACGAGAGAAAAAAAAATAAACAACAGCACATCAATTGTTTACTTCGTAGTTCTTCACACGGTTCGTCTTGTTTTATATCTCGTATAATATATATATTTTCGTAGAATCTTTCAAAGTCTTTCAGGAAATAGTTCAGTGATGGTGCCAAAGGGGGGAATGTAGTGGATGTCCGCTGTTGCTTGACCCTCCGAATCGGATCTCGGCTCCATGAAAGTGAAGATGACGTATCCATCTTCAATCCCTCTGACCTCTGCGCCATTCAGACGGGTACGATATGGAGGCCGCGGCCGTGGTCCTGCAGTTTGACTGGGCTGCGATGGTAACTAGTGGCGGTCATAGGCAGTGGCAGCAGTGGGAGGCCCGGAGCCCCGGGATGCGGCACTATAATAATAAGGGGAACCTGGAAGTTAACAGAAGAGCGGAGCGTTTGAAAAAACCACAGCAAGAGCAACACTTACGCCCACTCCTAAATCAAATTATTCTATTACGTTCCGAATCGGCGAAAAAGGGCTTATGCGCGTCTTAATTTGGAGATGCAGTGTGTTATGACCTCGCTAATCAAAAAAAGAAATAAAAACTGTAGCTAGTTTGGTAAAGCTGTATGCAAATAATGTCATTGTAAAATGTGATTATATTAATCCCACTTTAAAGCGACTAATCCCATAAGGGATAAGCAAAAAGGGTTAATACTCACTTAATAACGCGGGGTTGCTGAACCGCCAAGCTTCATTGTAAGTTGTGTACTGCGGGTGAGAGTAGGGATTTCCTGAAAAGTCGCTTCCTAAAATCAAACACAAGTGACAGGTTAGCAATAAAGCAAACTTATCATTTGCTATAATTCCTGTAATTTCAGGTTGTGCAACTGTCAACATTTCTGGCAAACTGTTAAGAAAATAAAGTAAAAATCAAGGTTATGGTGAGGATCCAATTTTAAAAGGACGTGAAGGCCTTTTATAATTTCATAAAATGACTTAAATGCATTCTTTTATCAAAGCCTGTGTATTAGCTGAGCTATTAAACTGTTCATAAAGACCTTTATTCCAAACTTTCTGTTGAGTAGATATATATTAAAAAAAAACATTATTCAAAGAAATTTTAGTAAAGTTAGTTCAGCAGGAAAAAAAAGCTTTTTACTTATAAACTGCTAGTAGATTCCTCATAATTGAAAGCAAATGACACACAACACAATTCTCAAGTAGAAAGAATAAATATTTCCTAGTTTTATTTAACAATTCATTTAAGTAAAATGTCATCTAGATTAGTGCTTTTTCAAAGAAAGGAGGGGTGAGGTCAAATGATTCTTTTTAATAACCAAAATTAATTCATTTGTCATGAATTAAAGTGATTCTGTACTTGAAATATCGCATCACATTTGTCCGACGCATCAGAACGAAAGGAACTGGCATTGTTTCACGGCCCAAGCTAGCAGATGGCTCGCCCTGTCCTCTTTCCTACGCCCTGGTGCTCGGCCATTTTGGCTGAATTTGTTACATTAATCCCGAGCTGGGTTTTGAAGTTTCTTTTCTTTGATTCTGCTGTTGCGCTCTTAAGATTCTCTATTCTTTGGCCACACCAAAGCCCTGGCTTCAAAAAAAAAAAGAAAAAAAAAAAGTCCCCAATGGATTCAGTCTCGCGCTCACACACTCGCCACCTTTTTTTTTTTTTTTTTTTATATGGCCGAATTCGACTTTCAGGAAGCAGCCCTGTCCATGTCAGTGAGCAATGCTGTTGGTCCCCCACGTTTCTTTCTTTTATGAGACAATAAAGGCCAGGTTTTATATGAAGCTGGTGAGGAATGGCTTTTGCTTTAACAGTGTTTGGGGTCTGTCACTAAATCTTAGTCGTTCGAGGGCCAGATGAATGGAAGTGCACACAAAACCCACGGCTCTAGGATTTAAGAGGATTTCTCAGCCTGTGTGACCAATGAAAATGAATCTTTGATGAAAACATATTTGATGTACCTGTAAAGATATGTTTGCCCAACAAATGAATCCTGTCACTGAATTAAATTTGCCCCTGCGAACTATTCATGTTTGTGGCCCGTGGAAGCCCAAGACAGACTTGAATCTATCTGAGGCGCTCAACGGTGACCGAGAGAAGAATCCTTCTCTGTGTCTGATGTAAAATATTTGTTTTCCAATTTTCGCACACCGCGTGTTTGTGCTCGGGTCTGCTGATGTTATCCCCTGGCTCCTCGTACAATTGCATTTACACTTCTGCAACTGTCCGTTTGCATGCGAATATGTGTGTGTGTGATTCTGCTGTTTGGGGAGAGGGCATCGCTCTTACTGCCAGACTGCATCCTGTCCTGGCAGTGAAACTCAAGTCGGGTCCCTCTGAGAGATAGTGATTTAAATATTTACAGGCCTTCCCGCCCGCTGTTTTGTGACCCTTAACTGTTTGCTGTGAACCTGAACTGCAGGTTAAGTAGAGGGGAAAAGAGATACGCTCTGAAGCGCTGGAGCCGTGGCTGGAGAAGCCTGTGTTTATCGATGGCGGTCGGGGAGAACGAGGGAGGGCCGTAATGAGTGCCGGAACCCGAGTGGAACTGAGAGGAACTGTCCTATATCCCGCACTTATGTCCCTGATCACTTATTGAGAGGCGCTAATTTTCTCCTCAGCAGCCGATAAGCTTGGCTTATTGACAAATCCGGATCGAGTTTCACACTGCCCGTCGTTGTCTTCGCTTAGAGAGCGGCCGTCCTGCAATTACGGCTCCTCATTAATCTTATCCTCATTAATATTATGCTCCTCATTAATATTAGCCCGTTTAATCAACATTAGCATCACCAGAAATGTCAGGGGCAATATGTTTGCAGCATTTGTGTCACTTCTCATTCTTGGAAATAGACACTAACACTTTTTAATTCTCTTTAAAACGCTGTTTATCAGTGTAAGTGCAAATTCGGGTCGGCTCTGGATGACCTCAGGTTTCTTGAAGATGATCAATTGCAGAGGACTGTTCGCTGAAAAAGTTACGAGCTCTCTTAAAATTAACATCCTCGTAAAAGTAGTAATTACACTTACCAGGGACCATTCCAGCAAGTGTAGAGGTGGGGTAGCTGCCCTGCCCAGTGGGGGGAACGTGAGGTGGGTATCCTGGTAGGGTCGTGCTTGCCATCTCTCGACCTGTGAAGTAAATTGAGCAAATTTGTAATGGCAGCTCCACAGCACAATTAGAAAATTAAGAAAAAATTATTTTCTGGGTTGAATGAGCTTTGTAAGAATCAAAATTATGATTAAACTCTCCTCTAAAAAGAAGTTAAATTGTTCTAAAAACTGAAGCTGAAATTTATGCAGAATTAAAAAATATAATAAACCACTGTATATCTAGCATTTTGTATACAGTTACTACTTGATTAGTTGTTACAAATAAATATTCTACACATATTAAATTTCATTATGTGAAAAATAAAAAACAAAAAAACACCAAAAAAAGCTATGCTATCTCTGAATAATCTGAGAACACTGATTATTATCTGTCAGTCAAATAAAATCAGCTCAGCTGTATCTTTTTGTTGTGGGCTGTTAAAAATAAAGGTTCCATGAAAAACCTGACATCCATAGATTGCCACATAAAAGTGATGCCATAGAGGAACCATTTTTGATTCCCCAAAGAATACAGCAATTAATCATGGTGTGAAGGACGATCAAAAAATATATTTCTTATCACTATAAAAAATATTTGTGAAATGAAAGTTTCTTTAGATGTTAATTTCTTAATGGAACCATTAATGCCAATAAATTACCTTTACTTATAAGAATCTAGAATTTGCACATGCCAAACACAAACAGAAGGTAAAAATCATCTCACAACTTGAAGAACTGAAGACCCTGCAGAAACTAAAAACACCTCGCCCCCCCAACCACACACATTCTAGGTCACTCTGCCTTTTAACTTCCTCTGTTACACGGAGTGGCGCTGCTGGCCTGTTTTGACTGGAGTGTTTTAAAGTGCTTGACAGAGTGAAGCACAGAATGCCCTCGGCCTGCTGGTGGCATCACTGCTGCTGAAAAGCCCAGAGCATCACGAGAGTGCAGAGCTCACACTGCCTCCATATTCAGCTCTGTAATTGGAGGTGACGGCTAGCAGTGCTGCTGGATGTGCTGGCTCAGACTTTACAGCACGTAGGCCTTAGTCAGTCCCGAAAGGGCCCTCGTGAGGTCCCGCATCATTGTTTGAAAGAGGACCAGCAAGGGTTGGGGGGCACAGCACTCCCCCAGTTCAGCTACTAACAAGAGAAATGCCACACTAGGATGATATGCTCCATGCAAACCTATGCTTTAGTGTGATTTTGTGCTTTTGGTGTAATTAAAAGGAACTAAAGATAAAAAAAAATAAAACCAGATTTGCACTTATAGAGTGTTGTACACACCAATTCCCATTCACACACAAATACAACAGATATTAAGAGTATATCTCAGGACAGTAGTCGTCTCCAGAAGTGCCATGGAAAGTGTCTCGTTCCATTTTTTAATTTTTCTTTTTCTTTTGAGAGTGTAATTGTAATTTCAAAAGTATGGAGGTCGTAACATTTTTTAATTTTTATTTTTAAATACTGTAAAATAGTAACATTGCCATATATTACTCAAATAGTTTTTTTCTATTTAGATTATAGTATATATTTAAAATGTTTATTTATTTTTCTAATGTCAAAGCAAAATTTCTAACATCATTACTTCTGTGTAGTATTACATGACCCTTCAACATTCATTCTTGTATTCTGATTTGATTCTGAAGAAACATTTTTTTAAATGTTTCATAAAAAAATAATCATACTGACCCCAAATGTTTGAATGTGCATTAAAACAAACTGAATTTTCCTGTTTTCTATAGGGCACCAGAAGACCTCAAACTGCCATTGGTCTGCTCTGAAAACCAGAGCCTCATGCCTCTAGCTGTTTCCCTCGTTACCAGCAAAAGGTACATTTTCTATACTTTATCTCTCTCTTTTTTTAATTTATTTATTTATTTAGTAGGTCTGTACCTGCTATAATAGGCTGGCTTGCATACTGGCAGTAGCTGGGCGCATGATGGGCATAGGCACCGTAGCAGGGGGTGGAGGCGTCTACTGACACGCTGGGCTGGAGGGGCAACAGTTCCGCAAGGCCCGACACTGCCAATGAGGAAGGGGTGAAAGGAGCCAGGGAAGCCTCATGCGGCTCCTGCTTAACGCACATGGAGGATGAATGTGACTCTGCCAGGTGGAGAAAAACAACAAAAAAAAGCCACACACACACAGTCAAACAATGCACAATCACTCGCACTCAGCAAAAAAAAAAAAAAAAAAAAAAAAGAAAAGAAAAAAAGAATCATGACAGATGGAAGTACTGAATGGAAGCAGTAAAAGAAAAGGGAAAATAAAGTTTGGCTGACGGTGTTTGGTGTTGTTGTGATGCTACATTGCATTTGGGAGGAAAAGAAGGATTTATGTGAAGTTACGAGCGGCTCTGTGCTGTTCTGACTCAGTTCCTTGAGTGTGTTCAGGAGTTTTAACAGTGCCTCCAGAGGCTCGCGCTCACAAAACAACATTTCTACACGCACGAGGGGATTTGGTCATGGCAGGCCAGGAATTGCTCCTGTGCGCGGGTTTTTTGTGCGAAGACTGATGCACAAATAATACACTAAAGATGATCTTAAGCACTAATGTGCTGGCTATAAATATTTTTGGCAACACTGTAATTTATAGTGTTCTCATTATGACTTACTGTAGTAGTAATAGTGAATTGTGCATAATAATAAACAAATCAAGCAAATCTATTCCGTACCCTAACTATATAGTAAGTGGAGATTAATCAATACTACTCTGTCCTTATATTTTTTATTACACAACAGGGCCACCTTAAAATAAAGTATAAGCTATTTAATTTAGCATTTTTTATGACAAAATAATGATTAATTCCAGTTGTGCAGTACATTTACAGCTTGCAACAAAGATACTTAGAACATCTCTCAGCGAAACTTGCTTTGCACATGATGATTACCATTATTTTCTCATAGTGTGGAACATTTTCTGTTGATTTAAATACTGTTATACGTACAAAAAGTACTTTATTTTTGACATTCAGAATTGCACCGTTTAACATTCAGATTGGCCCTGTTTTTTTTTTGTACTTTGCAATTTTGAAAAAGTTTTCTCCTTTTATTTTTAATTAAAAGAGAATTAGAAGTAACTGGCTAGGTTAACGTATTTGACAAAACTACATTTTATATGCATTTTACTCACTTGGTGAAAGCGTTTTGGGCCCTGCTTACTCACACTTACTCACCGAATAGTTTAGATTTGAAATGGTTGTTTATTTCTTGTGAACAGAAAAGAGAAATCTTTGGCTCTATGCACTGTTTGTTAGCTTTTTTCTTTTTCAGAATGGAAAGCTATATCTAATTTGCTCTGAAAAGACTTCAACTTTAGATTTATATCAGAAGCTAAATAAAGCTACATTTCATACAAATTGACTGAAATTATTTATCTGTCAAATGAGCTAAAAATGAGCAAATATAAGCAGGTAAATCACTCCCAAACAATATCTCTAGCACAGCATCAGCAAACAGCAGCGTGGCTGGCAGATCAATCAAATTCAAATACACTGAATAATTTCCCTAAGGTTCCCAGGTAAGAGTCGCATCTTCCAAAAAAAAAAAAAAAAAGCCTCACGAATGGCGACACGGACCCCTTCGCATCGCCAGCCTTAATATCATTTGGCATTTTTCATCTTAGCAGGTTTTGCCACCGCAGCTTGAGCAATCAATGTGAGCTCTGTCTTCATCTCTCTGTGCTGTTAACATGGTCTGTAGGGAGGGCTCTCACAGATTCATGATAGCCTCATTAGCTGTTTCCCAACTATTGTTGTTTTACAACCGAGCTATGTGCGCAGAGTCGCTCATTAAGATAAGGCCTCCTTGTTGTCAGACGCAAACACTGACAAGCCGTTCTGACCTAACGCCAGGAAATCAGGCAACTTAACTGGCCTCTTTCCCACACAAATCAATGGCAGAATTTCCTTGTCGGAGCTGAACTGGGACTAACAGCTGAATCTTCATGCAGCAGGATAAACACGCCACATTTTTTAGATTTTAATCGAGAGGCGCAAGGCGGTTAGATGGCTATATTTCAAAAGAAGAAGATAATAAATTCTAACTTCAAAAATGAAAGACCTTAGAGGCCAATAAAGGAGAAGAGAGGAGGAAAAGAGAGGCAGTCGGAGGAATTAGGCCTGGCGTTTTCACGGCCTCTGCTTTGCCGCTGTAAAGCAGACAAGGGCGTTCGCTACACTGACCGAAGCCCAGTGTTCAAGATCACTGAACTCTGAAACTAATCAGAGGTGCTGTTGCTTATTGTCCTGGAAACAAGCAAGACCTGCAAAAAGGAAGGCTGTCAACCTCCTGATTACCGAGATGGAAGATAAACGCCAGTCTATGTGGAGGAGCATCACATCTCAACACAAACCACAGCTATAGAGTTCTCCACGTCTACATGTCTCGTGCTCTCACCAATGCACGCTTTCACATGAGTGCACAGAGAGAGAGAGAGAGAGAGAGAGAGAGAGAAAGAGAGAGGAATGACTTCCTTTTTTATCCCAATAGCTCCAGCAAAGTCGCCTGCCTTAGAGAATGAAAAAATGCTAAATTCTAACCTAAATCCTAATCCTAACCGTAAAACTATTTATTCACTATTTACTCTCTCTGGTTCCAAACCTTCTTTCATTTGTTGAACACTAAAGAAGATATTTTGAAGAAAGCTGAAAATGAGTGCAGAGACCATCGTAACCATTGAAAAACAAATACTATTGCAGTCAGTGGTTACAGGTTTCCAGTTTTCTTCAAAATATCTATTTTTGTGTTCACTAGATGAAAGAAACTCCTAAAATTTTGAAAGAAGTAAAGGGTGAGTAAATGACAGAATTTTCATTTTTGGGTGAGGTATCCCTTCAACATTTATTAAAGCATCCACTAACATTAACTAATAAAAATGAATAGATTTGTTTTATTGATCTTTGTTAAAGCTTTTTCAACTTTTGTATTAGATAATATATTAGGATCAAAAACATGACGTCCCATTTAGCATCCTCATCAAATTAAGTTTACAAAAGTTATAATTGTTCTCTGGGATAATTATGGGTATGGAATTGAGTCAAATGTTAAAATTTATTTTATTATATAAAACTAAAATCTGATAATGTTTCTTTTCATTTTTTTTCCTTTTCAGAAAAGGACAATTGGTCAGAATATCATGTTTTCATTTGATATGACTGAAAATCATGGACCTTCCACCAAATATTGATTTCTTATCTCTACTAAAGTTAAAACATTTGATCGTTAAAATGTCATCAAATGATTCTTGTTCTCCATATGGCAGATTTTTTGGAATATGAACTACTGTTACACTGAATGATATTTTTGTTATCTTTATTTTCTTTAAATCGTGGTAAAGTCTATGATAGTCATTATTTTTGACAAAAAAAAAAAAGTACTGGGCAAAATCTAATAATATATGACAAAAAATACAACATTTAAAACTGTATTACACTTTAAACTCCTATTTCTATAGTACTTTTAAGAGTGATAACAATTAAATCATTATTGTAAAATGTTACCAAGTAATATTTTGTACGATCACAGAAAAGTTATGTAAAATCTTTTTTTCTCCAACATTTTATCCCATGCTCACCATGAAAACTGGTTCACCCTGATCAATTACAGCAATGTAATGTTTGGACGGCCACATAGCTTGAATCCCCAATATAAGTTCCTAAAGTCATTCATTATCAAATGTGTGCTCAAAGGTTAGTGTGCTATTGTGAGGCTGAAATAAACATTAATTTGGGCTCTAGGGCCTGCCGGGGCTTCTGGTGACTCCAGACAGAGGCAGTTTGTCACCGGGCCACACATCAGGTACCTCAGTCTAGCCGGCAGCATGTTGTTTGCTGCTCACTGGAGAATAGCGGGCCACACTTAAAAAATGGCTCTCTGGCGGATATATTTCAGTCGGAGTTCATCAGCAGCATAAGCCGACACAAAGCAGTCTTTTCTTGTGCTCTGCCTGCGTATGCTGCTTTTCTTTCTTACTTTTCTTGCTTGTTTTTTTTTTTTTTAAGACATGGAGCTCTGTTGCTTTTAGGCCCGAGTGCTTTTTTCCCCCCTCTCCCGCCCCTCCCTCCTTTCCTCCCATCTCTCCGAAGAGATTTGGAACAAGGGGGATCCCTTCAGCACCTGCTCAGGTTTTCAGCAGGTCGGAGGGGTGCCCATTTACACGGTACCATCCTACTGGCACCAGGAAGACTTCCATTATACGACTCAGCAGGAACGACGTTTAAGAATCCGCACTAGTCATTCATTGTGAAGGTATGTGCAAACGGCCTTTTTAAAATGGCTAGCCATATCTGGACAGGATCCAAACTTTTTACTGCAGTTTGCATAAATCATGCCATTGTTTTTTCCCTTCTACTACAGTTAATATGCGAAAGTGTGGAATGTGTATGACTCAGATCAACTCTATTTGTACTTTAATAATAATTAAATATTATTTACTTATTTAACTAATGATATTTATATATGATTGATTTTTTTTCATCCTGCATTCATATTTCATCCCAACATCATTCATTTCAGTCTAAACAGATAAGCTATTTTCAACCGCCTTTTCTTTCAAGACTACTATAGGTAAAGAGCAGCAAGCCCTAAAACTAATTGGATAAACACTTAACACAAAAAACACGTCCCCTATGCCTTGTAGTGCCCTTAAAATTCCAATTTCTGTTTTGTAATGAAGAGTTCATTAATCATTCATCTTTAATAGATTATGCAAATCGCACGACATAAAATCAACAAGATCAATGGCAGCGTGAATTTTAATTGGCTCAGGAAAACATTGCTGGGAATGAGCATAATCTTCAGCTCTATCCAATGAGAGGGAGTAATTTATTCAGAATTGGCTCTCCGTGTAAATGCGTAGGGTAATTTAGCACCTCCTTTAACTCTGTCCTTATTCTTATTTCCAGTTTATCACATGCGAGTACACCACAACATTACGTTATTGCATCTCTGAACTGCTTTTTTTCTCCCCAATAAATGAGGTTATTACTGCCAAAAGTCATTTAGAATATGACACGGAACAGTTAATATATAAGACTCTCGAGAAATGTCATTTGAGGCTAGACAGCTTTGCAACATAATTACAACTGTGTTTTAGGTTTTTCAGAAAGTCTCCTCATCGTGCATGCATAAACCAACGCTGTTGTGAAATCATTAACAAGAGTAAAAACTTAAACAACCATTCAAAATCTCTCTCCCAGGGCAGTTTCCTGCTCTCCACCAGAATCAAGAGGTGGTCTTGACTAAGACCCCCGGTGGGTCCCGTCCCAGGTGCAAGAAAGGCCACCTGCCATGAGGGTGCTCCCTAGACCGAGACTGCTTTCATACAAAGGACAAAAACACACCTTTCTTCTCCAGAGGCCCAACTTTCTGGAGGGAACTCTACCTCCCACATATTACCGAGGGGGGAAAAAAGCCCTTTCTTTTCACATAACATTATCCAGCTATCATTTGAGAAGGGGGCACAGCAATTTTCAATCATCCTGTCCTCCGCCCACACAGAACTCATTGGCTTTGATGGCTCCTGCATAATTATGTGAATTTTATTAAAAGCTCAGCGTATTAATCTCAGGCCGACAGTTGGCTATCAGTAAACTTAACCTTCGCTGAGGTAATAACAGTAGCAACAATGAAACAATATTTCAATTAGCCAGGCTGACATTAACCATGAGAAGAAGAGGGAAAAAACCCAAACACTGCAGCATTAAAGGCCAAACTATGCTAGAGCGCCATATTTTTTTCTGAGAACTATAAGCTAAGGACAACATTTCAGTACACAAAGTGGTAAAGCAGTCCGCAGCGATTCTCCATGATCACATTTGGGCCTTGCATTCTTGTCTGTTTCAATCATGGCTCTCTTACAGAGCAGGCAGCGCTAATCCATCCACTTTAGATCAACATGTCACATTCCACTCTCACCTGTCCTCTTAACTTACAAAGCTCACTTTACCACATAAAACAGTCTAGAATATGAACGTCCTAATGGCCAGCCGGGACAGTCGATCCAGCGCTCTTACCTGTCACTACCGGGTAGCTCTGTGACACGCTGGAGCCCAAATCTGAGCTGACGCTGGTTGACAGACTGGGCTTGACTTCATCCAGTCCAGGGTTCAGTGCTGGTAGCGAGTACTCATTAGCCTGCCAATGAGGGGAGGGGACACTTTAAGGAGATATATCTTGGGATCCAAGCTTTTTTTTTTTTAAGGTGTCCAATTAGAAAGCTTTTCGCCTCTGAGCTGCCAGTGATTCTTTATTTATTTATTTTTTGTGATAATGTTTTACACAAATGACCAGGGATTTAATATAGTAGCGGCTCAGTTCTGCTGGCTTTGTAAATGGGCACCTGAAATCCAGTTCTACAATTTCTTTTTCCCCCTCAGTCAGAGAGATGTGCATGTGTGTTTTGGTGGAGTTAATGTGAACTGTGTCTGCATACATTAAGGTTGTGAGCGGGACAGAGAGTAGGATTTGGAACAGACTGAAAGGAAGGGGTGTCAGCTGTCTCTTTGTGCTTGACTGCAGTCATTCCCCTGACCAGCCAAGGGAGGAGACGGGTCCGCTTTGTTAGATTACCAACATGGCCTCGTTTCGAGACTATTTGTAATTGTTTTCTTTGGGATGAGAAAATGAGGATATGAACGTAAGCCTGAAAAATGGCTCTCTATTATGCTAAAACATTGACGCCGGTTTAATTTGAGGTTTTGCAAATAGATTTTCTTTGTAGCCAATGCAACAAGATTTCCGGCTACTATTGTTCCCGGTGTATTAAAGTGCGAGCATACATATGTCCGCTCGTATATGTGCGTGTGTGCGTTTGTGCATCTGCGCACCACAATAGGCCGGTGTCCCAATGGGAAATGCCGTGACCCCAGACTTGTCTGTCTCTATTCCAGATAAACTCTAATTGTCTGCTACAAATGTTCAGTTGGCCAGTAGCGGATGTTCCTCTCTATTTGGTCTGGCCTCAGATGCACAACAGCTATTTTATCATGCAGATAGAGGCAAGTTGGGCGTGGGGCAACTGAAGAGCCATCTAAAAAGGATGACCAAATGGCTGGCAGAAGTGTGGGAGGGGTGAGCCCATTGAGTTTAGCATTTCCAAAATGGCTTTTTAATGCCCGGCCTCACACACCAGACATAGCTAATAGGTCCGCTCTTTCAAGAGTTAAAAAGGGGGCACAAAAAAAACGGACCAATAAATGGGAATGTAGTCTGATTAATATTACATTAAATTAAAAGTGATTTTTCTGGACTGTTCCAGGGCTGTTTTTTCCCTGCATTTAGCCTCTTTCCTTGCCTTTTTTAATACCTTCTTGGCTTCTCTTTGTGATTGCAAGTCATTTCCAATTCGTTTTGGTATTGATCTTCCAGTAGAAATCAGTTTTGTAATTAGCTGCAAATTAGGCCCTCTACTAAGGGTGAGGGCTGTCCCCCTGATTTATCACCAGTGTAATTCTCTGCGATCGGAGAGAAATTAAAATGAACTCAATTAGGCCACTGCTTTTGCTTTATGGGCCCCTACTTGGAGTTTCAAGGGAAAAATTAATAGTCACTGGTTGTTTGATAGTATAAGGAAACTAAATAAAGCTTATCTCTTGTAATAAGCCCAAGTCTTTAAATAAGAGCTTGAATACAGAAGGCAGTTTTGTTTGTTGTTGTTGTTGTTGTTGGCTTGTTTTTTAGCAGCATACTTTTTCATGAGCCTCTTCGTTCAAACAAAAAAATGGTCAATTATTTTTTAGATTCATATCATTGGATTCATGTTAATGTACAATTATTAAAAACTAAATTAATCTGGCTTTAATGCACCTTTGACTATTTAATGCATATATTAGTGATGCTTGGGCAAGATGCATCATTTAACATTTGTCTGGGATTAAATCGTATGGTGACTTGATTTCACTAATTTATCTTAAGGAAAATAAATCTCTGGGCTCTGCTGTCCGCTCACACAAATTAGTACTATTAGTGCTGTAATTAATGTTTTAGTTTGTTAGTGTTTTCCTCAGTATTACTAACCTGCTCTGGCTTGATGTGTTCTGACGTAGGGAAGACGTCGGGGTATGACGGCCGCTCAAACACCCGATCCAGAGCCTCCAGCTGCTGTTGAGTGAAGGCATCGGCCCTCAGGTGCTTCCGTAAACTCTCCACACTACCCTGAGAATCACTGTTAGGGCCAGAGCCATCTGAACCATCTATGAGAGGAGAGAGGGACAAGGGCACATGCTAGTACCAGTCGTTATGGTCCCGTTTCTCCCCAGGACAGGCACCCCATCCCGCCTCCCCCCAACCCACACATCTAGCACTGTAGTACACCTCTCAGCACCACTGGATGAAAGATTAGAGTATATCAGCTGAAATTCAGTCAGCGCTAGCCTCAAACTGATCCTAATAGCTGTGGAAAGATAGAGCACATGAAGCTGGGAGAAGAGAGAGATGGGGGGGGATGTGGACGGTGCAAAGTGGGAGAGAGAAGACCCACGACACACCTCCCCCCTCCCAAATCAACATCAGCACCGTCATCATCTGATAGGCCTGCAGTAATTGATGGATTACCTTCAGAGCAAACATATACTTGTCGGCAGCACCATGTGTTTTAGCATGAGCCGCCTTGTTCTCTTTCCCGTCAGCGGGCTGCTTGGAAAATGGAGAGCTATTATTTAAAAGGCACAATTTCCTTTAGAATGTAATGCTGCTTTCACTTTCAGATTGCTTTTCCCTGGAAAAATGGGAGAGCAGTCCCGGCTTGAATACAATTACACAGCTTGACTGCCAGCTTATGCATTTCCCTCTCTATAAACAAATGAACAGTTTCCCCTCAGACCGTGACCTCATCACCCAGCCGAAGCAGGTAGCCTTTCTTCCCCAGTGCCTCATTTTGGCTTGTCCCGGAAACCCCTTCGCAAACACTCAGCAAACGTCCGTGCAACCTCGCCTGCCTCCCGCCTCTTGCTCTCTGGTGGTGGAGGGGCTTCTCTTTTTTTTGCTCCCTTACAAATCTGTCATTCTAAATTTGCAGCAGATTATGTTCTCTCCTCGGCGAGAGCGTAGTGATATATGATATGCAAGGCCCCTATTGATTGCCTGATCTGGTGGCAGGAGAGAGGCGAAATGAACTTGAAATGAACATCATGCCTCAACTCATTGTGCGTATAATACTCTACTTAATCCCACATTTTTCTGTGCTATGGAATTCAATTGATCAATCATGTTCCACTGATAGTACCATTTCAGGGGCTTTATTGCCATTCTACCCGCCAGCTTGACCTTTTTTCAATGGCTGAGGCCACAGGATGAACTGACTTTCAGGAGAAATAGATCCACAGAGAGGTGTGATAAGAGGCTGGGAGATATTGCATGTGTGAGAGAGTGTGAATTTAAGCTACACCAAGGCAACATTTTTTCTCTTCCTATTAATTCCCGGTGTGGTTGTTTTGGTGTGTTTTTTTTCTCCCTGCATTATCTGAGTCATTCCATATCTGAGCGCAGGCATTTTTTATAGACAGCTCCCTTGGGGGCCTTCTATAAGGCAAGACGTTGTTGCTCTATAAACCTCAATTGTTCTCTTTGGTACAGAAGAAAATAGAGTCATTAATTACTTTCTATCAGCTGGTCTGAGTGCAAACTGCGATCAATAAGCAGGCGTTTGTCATTTGCTTTGGTACAGCATGTTTCCCATACTCAAAAGCCCAAAGCGCGTTGGGGCGCAGGTTGACATGGGGGACGAACCTGCGGTTTGAGTTGTGGAGGGGGGGTCGAGCTGATCTCTGTTATATTACAGTTAGGTTAGATCAAGGTTATATCAGCTTTTCTGAATGCAGTTTTTTTCACTGGGATTCACTGTGAATGCGGCGATGTTGTCTGGACTATGTATATGGCTCCGCTCCTGTTTACATCAGCGCTCCTGCTATATTGATTTCATTGGAACACTTGAGTGTGTTTGTTTTGACATCCCACTGCATTAGCACTCTGGTGCTATGGGACTAAAGCTCTGTCAGATCAGATAACCAGAGTCCATAAAACAGGCCTCCCTTGGGTTTCCTCCTCTGGAGAGCCTAGTTCAAATAAAACTAAGAACAAGAGACAGTCTTATCATGGTGAAGTTGTCATTTTAATAGATGCACTGTACGGTAGTCAATGTCTGCATGTTTAAGAGTTTTAAAGTCATTGAAGGTAAAGCATCCTAAATGTGTGATACGAACTCCGAGGGAATATATTAGTGTTTTAGGAAGTGTTTTTAGGGTTGACTGGGCAGGTGTGACATTCTTTAGAGAAACAGTGCTGAATTTCCTGCTTTCATCTCATCAGATAAGGCTGGCTTGGATGAGAGAGCTTTTTGAAAAGCAAATGAGGGTCTCCTGACCCTTATGACCCTTGACCTGATATCACACATCTCTTGTTTTTATGTTTTACTTTTACTCCAATAGGGACAGTTCACCTAAAATGAATCTTCTGAGATTATTTACTCATCCTATGATGTTCTTAACCCCTGCAATTTCTGCTGAAAACTAAGTGGGATATTTTGAAAAGCTGTTTCAGTTTTTTTATGCAATGAAAATCAATGGGTTATTTTTTATTTTGATGTGCAGTGTTTCACAAAAGAAAACGTCAAAACGTTTGACAGAAGAAGGCGAGTAAATAATGAAGCATTTTAATTTCCGAGCACACAATACCTTTTTAAGAGATAAGTCACTCAAAAAAAAATTCTGATATAGTATATGTTTCACTCGTTCCAAACCTGTTTGAGCCTCATTCTTCTGTTGAACACAAAAAAGATATTTTGAAAAATGTTGGAAACTGGCTGCCATTGACTTCCAGTGGCTACCTGATTTCTAGCATATTTCAAAATATCTTTTTTGTGTTTAAACGGGGAGGAAAAAAGGTTTGGAACTAGATGCGGGTGAGTAAAAAAAATTTCATTTTGGGGTAAACTATCCCTTGGGCAGAGTGTTCTATCTCAGCGAAAAATCTGATTATTTAATTTTTTTAATCTAATGAAAAAGCTACTTTTTTTTTTACATTTGTTCAAAAACGAGAAATTGAAGTGAGTTTACTATAATTATATAGGCTGGAGAATCGAGTAGAACAAGAGATTTGGCACTCCTGTTTATAAAATCTATGGTGCAACAAGGCTGCACAGCAAATAACTAAATCAGAAGAAGACGAGACAATAGAAGAAAGAACAAGAGAGGGATGGAGGGAGAGAAAGAGCGCAAAAATGGCAGCAGCAGCACAACCGGGGCTGTTAATTTCCTGTTATGTTACAGCGTGTTTAAAGGCTTTATTAATTCAATTTAGCGTCGCTGAGCAGTGTGCAGGCTGCCAGTAGGAGCTGCGCTTTCTCTCTTTTCTCTTTTTTTTCTTTTCTCAGGCTACCGCTGTCAGCATGGGTTTCTCCTCTCACCCATAACACACATTCTTTACTGTACTCACACCCAGTCCGTCATTTAGCACATCGGCCTCATGTGACGCAGCGTTCTGGAACGCAATTAATGAATGCGTATCTCTCTTGCTCTCACTCTCTTTCCTTTTAAAATCTGCGTAATGCGGCGCACCATTAATTCTCAGCATCAGCGTTCATAATTGACTTTTCTCTGACATGACTCCTCTCCGAAGCGAACCACCCTGTCCTTCTATGTTTTGGTGCAGATTTTCGCGTTTGTGCTATCAGGCAAGCCGGGGCGGCGGGTCTGCTTGAATGCAGATGTATCAGCCGAGCGGGGGCATAGACCTTTTGTGTCCTTTGATAAGGAGCCCAGCACCTTCTTCTCTGCCGGTTCCGCTCCGCAGCCTCGCTCAAATCTGGGCTTTCTCTTTCATACAGAGGCCATCATCATGATGAGATCGGTGGGATGTTCTTATTCGATTTAGACTGAGGCCAATCCATTTCTTGGTTTGGATGTATTTCATTTCTATTCTTTTTTTGAAAGTAGAATCCATATTGACACAATAGAATCTCACAAGCCATGAAATGGAAGCATGGGTTCAAGCATTCTAGCTGTGGGCCAAACTATTTTAGCATGGGGATTTGAGGTGTGGCATCGCTCCCTCTCAAAGCAATACTTTTTAGATGAACAAACAAGCTACAAAGTGAAACTTTTCCATACTGCAGCGGAACGGATTTAACCTCTTTATCGTGCTAATGCCAAATAAATATGCCTCTAGGACTTATAAATCAGCCCACTTTAATATCTTTCCTCTGAACGCACGCTCCCACAGCCAATTCAAGCGTCAATCTGCATTTTTGCATCTAATTTATAGCAACTGGCCCACTCCCTATGTAGGCCCTATGTTTGGCTTCATAATGAACTTAGGTCACACCAACCTGCTAATCAGCTGACGCAAGCATAGGTGAGAACCAAACTCCAAAGGAAATGCACTGCTCATGCCTGTACCCTAGTAATTAACTAAGTTCATTCATTTGTGTCAGTTTGTAACAAAGTATTAACTTTGACAAATGAGAAATCCCAAACAGGCTTAATTTCCCTCTTTTGCCATTAATGCATTTGGCAGGAGAGGCATTCTATTTTCCATAATGAGATACACAAATAAATCTGGCAATGGATTGAAGGGCCTGCGAAAGCAGCAATAAGGTTGAGGCGCATTCTCTGTGCTGGCATAATTGGTATCACTGCTTGCAGACATATAAACCAATCTTTACACAGATAGGGCTGTGTCTCTCTCTTCCCCTTTAGGCTATTTCTTTTGTCTCCTCAATAGCTTGCACATCCACGATAGAGGAAGGGGGTGCTAATTTGTGAATTAATAGCTTTTCTCTGCAGAATTGCAAATTCTCTTAAATGTCACTATGTTCAACTTGTGGGGAGCTATTGCCACCAAAGAACTAATCTTGGGAGGCTCTTCCCCTCCCTCCCTTCCTCCGACGGTCCACACCACATTGAACGTCACCCGTAGCCGGCAAGCAACACGCTACTTTTAATTTGCAGTAACACATGAAAATGACAGATTAATGACTCTTATGACACCTGTGTCCCTGAAGCTCCTCTTGCAAAGACCTGGTGTACATAACGAGTGTCACACTACATTATCTCCATATCACTCTTATAATGGGGACCTTTTTTTTTTTTAAAGGGCACTAGCATCATCGAATATAAAGTCTACAGAAGTCTCTCTTAAATCAAGCACTGAATGAATGCTAACTAACTTCTTTTCCCAGAACTGCCTGGTTGAAATGTTTGAAAGTGCATCTCCGCAGCTTTTTCTACAATCGGATTAGCATATTTCTGTTATGTCATCGTCTAATGAAGGGAAGATTGGCTGTGCCCAGCCAAATAGGGCTCTCAGGTAGCCCAAGGCTGCTGGGCTGCTATGAAATTGAAACCCTACACTGGCTGTCGCTCTGCCTCCCTGATGTCTTGGTGTGAAATAAGGGCTACGTTTAAATAACGCAAAGCTTTTTAGACATTTGGCACTGTATCAAATTGCCAGCCATGAGCTCTTCATCAGGGACACGCCGTGACATATGCCCTACAAATGTCTCAGTACACCTTGAGAGACCTACATAAGGTCAGAGCACAGAAACACAGTGGCAACAAGAGGGAATATTTACTCTACTTGTTATAATGAAAGGTAATCCTCACCCAAGCGGTATTAAATTTGATATTGCTCACGCAAGTAAACTCATGTTTGCCCGCCTAGTGTTTTATGATGCAATTACACTCAAGCCTTTGATCCACTCTTCACGTCGTGTCAGTTCTAATCAAACTAGGAATAACTACTGGCGCTGGCATTTGGCTGGGTAATCCCCTCTTGCTAATGTTATGTCCCTTCTCTGTTTTTAGGAGCAAACGGTCTATGACAGTGACAGAGGAAAAGCCCCACGACGGTCTGGGTAAGAGCA
Organism: Danio choprae; assembly: GCA_903798125.1. Classification (NCBI taxonomy): domain Eukaryota; kingdom Metazoa; phylum Chordata; class Actinopteri; order Cypriniformes; family Danionidae; genus Danio; species Danio choprae. The sequence continues at coordinate 10,943,995 of CAIGQW010000302.1, read as the reverse complement.
TGCCACGCTGGAGCAAATGTGATTTGCCACAGTCGCTTTCTCGCAGTGTTTATATATGATCCAGAGCCCTCTCCATAAAGATATCATTAAGCTTCAGTGCGCTCTGTCTCATCCCCCTCCCCTCGACACACAATGCTAGACGTACATGTGCACACACACACACACACACACACACACACACACACACACACACACACACACACACACACACACACACACACACACACACACACACACACACACACACACACACACACACACACACACACACACTCATATACACCCTCACAGAGCACTTGATCAGACTCGAGTGGCTTGTGATTGAGCAAGCAAAGAGAAGGTGGGCTAACGGAACTTACAATATCCTATTTTCCTCCCATCCAAGTGGTTGCCACTCCAGAGAACTAAAGAAATGGAAACATAAAAGAAGCAAGTAGCCCTGCTTTGATAAATGTTTTAAGAGATCATTTCCAACCACTTCAACCTCCCTCCCTTTGACTACAGCACTTTCTGTGTTCCCTTTCGGCCCTGTGCCACATGGATGTTTATTCACTAGCATTGAAAAGGCGATTGTATGAACAGCCAATCAGCCATTAGGCCTTAGGCAGTATGTGCCCTCTCATTTAGAAAAGGAGAGAGAATGTTGGCATGAGCAGGTTGGCAGCTCCCTTTTTTTTTTTTTTTTTTTTTTTTTGCTGCTGTTTTAGTTCTCATAAAAGCAAACATACACAACCAGACAAGTGCGAGAGATTAAAACGTCTCAAATAGTTTTTAAGCCAATCATAAATCGAGTCATTTTAGTGCCCTCCCGTCTGTTCTGAGCACATTTCCTCATGCATCTCTTGCATTTACGTTGCTGATTTCTCTGTCTTCGTTTCCGTTGACCTGTATTATTTACCAAAGCATACAACCGTGACGCGCTACCTAAGCGCTATGCTGTCATGATTCGACCAAATGATAGCATGTAGGCATATTCTTGCTTGCGCAGAGCTACTGTATCATCAAATAAATGTGCTACAGCCGTGCAAACACCATAGTATCAAGCGGCTGAATGAAATAGTCCAATCTGCTTTACTACATAACAAGTCACTTGAGAGCGCTTTTTTCTTTTACAAAATGCTTTGTCCAGTGCTATCAAAATGCCATCTTCATCTCCCCACACAAATTGGAAATTACAGGGGGCTGCAGAGAGGCCTAGAAAAGGAGTGAGAGGGGAATAAAAGCGATGGAGAGAAATCCAGTCTCTTACCATCATCACGTTTTCTCTTTTCGCCGTTGGAGCGAGGGATTCCTAGGATGCCATTAATAGAGTAGGACCCCACGGGGTCATTGGAAGCGCTTGACACAGGTGGGGAGGCTGTGCTGGGCACTGAAAGAGCACAGGAATAGGTTAACGTATATGGAGTGCTCTCAAGATCACCTTAAAAGAGAATGAATTAACATTAGGTCACAGGCGTAATTGATGTCATTATGATTTTTTTCTTGATGTTTATATGCAAAATATATGATGTCTCACCTATAGTGTGTCCCGCTGTGGAAAGAGGTGTTCCTGTGCCGTCGGAGGATGGGTGGAAAGGTTGCTGAACTTTGGTTCGAATTATCCTACGAAACGGGAAAGAATACAATGAGTTAAAGGTGCAGTTGGTTCACTGGATCGCTACGGTTAGCTTCTGCATGCCACCCATTGTATGTGTGTGTGTGTGTGTGTGCGCATGCGTGCGTGTGCATAAAAATCTACTGTTGTTTTGGGTCTTCCTACATAGACGCACCGATTCTGCCAAAAATAACCAATCTTAGGGTATTAGGGCCAATCATGGAGGCAGAGCGAGAGCTACCACGGAGAGAGTGGATTCAATCAAATGGGATCCCGTCTTTAGAAATATGATAAAGTCCCACTACCTCCAAGGTGTGATATGGGGGAAAGTCTTCATTGCACTTTGGTCTGAATGATCTTGCAAACAAAGCATGAAATCACATCAATTCACCTCAATGATGAGCTTCACTGCCTCGAACTGGCCTCAGCTTTAATAATCTCTTTCTCTCTCTCCCTCTCTTCTTCTTTATCTATCTCAATCTCTCCCTCTATCCTCCTCCTCCTCTTCACTGAAGCAAGTGAAGATTGCTTGTAGAGTGTGGATACTGACTTCCTGGATCCGACATTTTTTTTTATTTTTTTTTTAGAACAAACATTCAGGGGTGCCAGCGTGGATGAGGCCCTATTGATTGGGACTTGAGGATAAAAAAAAGTTGGGAATTAGAGGCAGAGAAGAACAGATGCAAATGGAGGGCTATAAATTATATGTGACAGGAAAGCAATAGTGTCTCATTGCTTCACCAAAGCCCACTGCAGCATCTGATGTCTTTAATCTGGGACACGCTTTTGAGAAAAGAAGCTGTCACCTTATTCTAGGAACACATTTATACATTGGCTACACATTTTCACATTTGTAAAAACTGTAAATATTATTACTTATAAAATTCTCGTTCTATGTGTGCACAAAGTCAGTCCTTATTTCAGTAAATTGACAAAATGCCAAAATAACATATATATTTAGGCAAAATCTAATGAACACACAGATATATTATATGCTATATACTATGTACTATATATATTGAATATTATGTATTGTATATATTATGTTATAAATTATGTATATATTATAATTTATATATATATATGTATACATATATATATATATACATATTATATATATATATATATATATAATAATATATTATATATATATATGTATACATATATATATATAAATTATAATATATACATAATTTATAACATATAATATATGTTTAAATAGAGTTGTTTAATGTGATAAAATGAAGAAAATAATCTAAATGAATAAAAAAGAATCTAAATAAATAAATAAATATGCAAGATTTATTGTTAGTATACAAAATTGTGTGTACTACTTTTAGTGGTGGTTTCTTTAGAATTCTCACCAGAAAAAAAAATTAACAACACTTTCTAATGTATGAAACAAAAACAATTTAAAGCTGTATTATTATATATTATTATAATTTTATTGTTGTTAACATCCCGCCAATAAACAGTGATTTAACCCTGCAACTTGCGCTACCCACACAAATTCAATAGCTACTGTAGGATCCATGTTCTCGCTATCGAATGAGCTATTTGGAAGGTGTGAATTAATGACATGCCAGGGTGCTGAGAAATTCCCTGTAGAAACATTAAAATATGAATCAATGCTATTGAAAGGACGCTTAGGATTCAGGCGATAGAAGGGCTCAGAACTGGTTGTGTGCCAGTGACTTCATGCTGTGAGGAGGACACAGAGAACACCCCAGACAGTGTGTAATCTTCAATAATTCATGCAGAGAAAATGTGCTTAAAGCTGGGACATCTTCTAATGTCAACAGAGCAGAGGTCAACCTCTTAAACACTCAGTGCATAAGGGTCCTGCCTCTGAAGTCTGCTCACTGCTGAGGGAATACTTTCAGACACCTGTTTGAAACGGCACAAGGCTTGTTTGACTAGACCACCACAACCAGTGTCAAATCTTATTCTACTGCACTAACCGGAAATGTTAAAATATTGTATTTGCTAATTATTTGTACTCGAGCACTTCCGCAAGTCTCAACACTAAAGGATGGAGTTCTGCGGAACAATCAAGTTCACTTAAAAGCATCAGCCTCACTGATGTTCACTTTAGCAAGTCCTATTTTATTAAACAATACAGGCAGTTTTTGAAATGATTAAATCAGGTTTAATCTGACATGTGTTCCATGAGCAGAGAAAAGACAAATTATTTAGAAAAAAAAAAAAATAAAAAAATAA